>JAODUH010003378.1:0-11392 GCA_027564835.1 Typhlichthys subterraneus
TTGGGGTCCCTTGCTGAAGCTGCTGCCCCCGCGACCCGACTCCGGATAAGCGGGAGAAGATGGATGGATGGATGGTTTCCTAAACTGTATTTTTGTCTTCTTTCAACAGAGTCAGATGCCATTCTGGGGCATGATGAATTTCAAGGTGTGGCCAATTTTAGCACCTTCTTATTGGATCGTTCATCAGGCGTGCTGTACATTGGAGCCATGGATGCCATATTGGCCGTGGACACTAATAAAATGAACCAACGTCCACGCAAAGTAAGAAAAAGTGTGTCTGTGTATATGTGTATAATACCGTACCGGATAATCCCGAAATTTACCGAATTATGTTTAGCTAACCGCATACATTGACTCAATTTGCATAATATGCATTATTGCTTTCCTAATGTACTTCTTCAGATTTGCATAATGGGATTTGATTGTCTGCATAATGCGATTTAATTGTCAGAAGAAGACCCCTCAGATGTTCCTGTAAAATAAACAGTCAACACTGTAATGTTTTATCATAATAATATAGCCCTGTTAAGTAACACAGCTGCCACCTTCTTTATCACTGGATATTTTTAGTAAATGCAGTTGCTGGCCTCTGCAAATTTGCAGCATTGTTCTGTTTGAACGAGAAGCCGAAAAACACACAATTGTATGGTAGGACATTTACAGCACCTTTACAGCACCTTAACAAACTGTCTGTCTGTCTGTCTGTCTGTCTGTCTCAGATCATCTGGGATGTGCCAGAGGAAAGGAGAAACTCGTGTGTGGGAAAGGGCAAGACTAAGGTAAGAAAAGTGTGTGTGCGTGATACAGACTGTCTGAGTCAGGAGCACATGCCATTACAAAGACAAGACACTCTGGGACTGGATCCAATGCCACGTCAGAAGCAGGTGTCGGTGTGTGTGTGTGTGTGTGTGTGAGAGAGAGTTTGAATAACAGATGGTGAGAATACAATCAATCATATCACATGTACTAACAGAATAGAATCATAGAAAAATATGACAGCTTGGTCTCCTTGGCTCTGCTCACTGACACACGGCAAGGATGGGTTGTTTGTAAACAAAGCATGCGTGAATTAAGCGTGGCACCTGATAACAGCTGAGCAGTAATGAAACTGAAGGGCAAGTTCTTTAAGGTGCAGTACCGGCCATCGCCACAACGCCCAGCCAAGGCCTGCCCTCCAGATTAGAACAGACGAATAGAGCAGCGCCGAGCCAATCCACAAGGATGTTAATAACGCTAACAAAGAGATATGAGGCCAATAAAAAAAGCTAATACATTAACGTCAAGCTGCTCTTTGCATCAGCGACATCAGTGCCCTCTCCCTCTTTCTCTATCTCCCCCATTCGTCTCTCTCGCTCTCCAACCCTCCTGTCTATCGTCTCGCTCTTTGCTCTGCGGGGGATGGGGGGGGAGGGGTAACAGGAGTGGAGCCCAGGCCGATTTCAGTGACATGAAGAGGGCTCCAGAGGGTGGCACAGTGGCCTCCCGCCTGCAGGGTGGGTGACTAAGCCATTATGAGCTCATCCAGGGAGACAGCAGGGTTGATGTACTGTAGACGCACATGCATACAGTACGCACACGCACCAACTGAACACACACGTCATGGCTTTGTGGTTACCATGACGCAGATTTCCATTACAGCATGGAGTGTGTGTGTGTGTGTGTGGGAGAGAGAGAGAGAGAGAAGGTAGTTTAACGGATGGTCCTTGGTTTCGTGTGCGTAGTTTCCATGGGTGTCGGGTATAGCAACGGGGTTTCCTGTTTCCTATCAGAATCATTGATCAGAATCATTGATACGCCATCCTTCTCAGAATCCAGTGTCTTTGTTGGAGGTCAACCTGTGATGGTCTATCTGACATAAATTATAGGAGAAAGCAGCAGTGATGCTGTGAAGAATTTAGAGATGATAATAATTATTCATAATAAAATTTATATTATGCTGAGTCCAAATGGGTGTGTTTAACAGAGAATGTTTTATGTTTATTGTATATATGACATTGTGTAATGTAACGTAAACAATTTAACTGTTGGACAGTTAAAGAAAGCACAGAATATATATATTTATTATATTTATGTATGTATTATCATTATCTTTTAAATATTATTAAATGTATTATTTTGATTGAATAATATATTGCAACATGACTCCATGGGTGTTGCTTGGAACAATAATTTCTTCCTGCAGAATAACCAGGAACTACAGTACATATATATTCCATATGGTATACTGTAGTAGTAGGTGCCATAACTCATGTATCGCTGTCGCCCTCTGCAGGTGGACTGCAATAACTACATCCGTCTGCTTGAGTTTCTTGGCGAGGGGCGCATTTATGTGTGCGGCACCTACGCCTTTGATCCCCAGTGTGCCTTCCTGGTGAGTGTGTGTCTGTGTATATGGGTGCACGTACATACTGTGTGTGTGTGTGTGTTCAGCTTCTTGTGTGTGTTTTGGACAGCTGTGATGCCTCAGACATATGTGTGAGTAGCTGCAAAATAATGTGTCTGACAGTCTCGCACAGTCCTTCACACCCAAATCTCTCTCTCTCTCTGTCTCACTATCTATCCCTCTCTCTCTCTCTCTCTCTCTCTCTCTCTCTCTCACACACAGACACAAGCACTTGTCTTAAGTAATCGTTTAAAAATGCTGCAGTGCGATATGAAGGCAATGGTTAGGCATGACATCTAATTTCTGGAATGTTCTCTAAGGCCTTCCAACACAAGAACGCCATTACATGCCATTACAATCAGCCACACTGTGGCATTCACATAAGACGTTGTGCAATACTGTTTACAAAACAACAGAGAGCGCCATGATCAGTCCAACTCTTTCTTTCCTTCCATAATAATCCATCCATCAAATGTCTATCCCTCTCTTTGTGTGTCTCTCCATCTCCCCCAGAATGTGTCCTCTTTCTCCCTGGAGCGAGGGGAGGACGGAGGGGTTAGCATGGAGACGGGGAAGGGGAAGTGTCCCTTTGAGCCCAGCCAGCACTACACTGCTGTCATGGCAGGTACAGTAGGTCTCAGCTGGGGAATTGATGCAGTTGACTTGTGATAGAATGTCTGTTGGTCAATATACAGTACCTGTCAGTAACTCACTAAAGCATTAGAATTTATCTGAATATGAATTAATACGTGCTTTACAGAGAGAGTTTACAAAGGATCACCATTCATATGATTTATAGATTGCGTTTTAGTTTATCACAGTGAGCTTACAGTAAAAGTATAATAAAGCCTACTTTATACAGTACGAATGGTGCTCATTGTCAATTCAGTCAATACGCAACATATCAATGCAGTGTGGTGAAACTCTAAATATCACATTTTCTCTCCCCCACTAGGCGGGGTCTTGTACACGGCAGCCACTAGTAATTTCCTGGGAACGCTATTCGACATCTCCCGGGCAACAGGCCCCGAGCAGGAACGCATCCGGACAGAGAGATCTATCAACTGGCTCAGCGGTGAGACTGAAATATACACACACTTTCCTTTTTCAGACATACAGTAAATATCCAGCAGTAGTCTTGGTAGCTTGGTAAAACGTCTATCTTTAAGTTTCTGTTTCATCTTTTGAGCACATATCAGTCTGGAAACTTTAAATTTAAAAAGGTTTTTCAGGTGGTCACTGTCAATTGATAATCAGTACAACAATAGCTTGAAAATGGTTTTGAAGAAGAGACATATGATTGGATCACCTTCAACAAATCAGAGCAACTGAGTTATTCTTTCCAAGCTCTGGCACTTACAGTAACTGCTGTCACAAACTGATCTACCAACCTGGACGTTGGTGGTCCGATGGTTCGATAGTTTTCTTACAAACAGTTTTCAATTGAGTTCCCAAAGTGATGCAAGTACAAAGCAATATAAGGACGATTGTGTTGTTACATGTTAATACAATGTGTGTGTGTGTTTGCGTGTGTGTGCGTGTGCGTGTGTGTGTGTGCGTGTGTGCGTGTGTGTGTGCGCGTGCGTGTGACAGACCCAGAGTTTGTGAGCTCATCCTTCATAGAGCATGCCGCAGACAGCAACCCCTCAGGCACGGATGACAACCTCTACTTCTTCTTCACGGAGGGGGCCCAGGAGTACGACCTCTACACCCGGGTCAGAGTGTCCCGTGTGGCTCGCGTCTGCAAGGTGAGGGCCCTGGGGTCTCTGGAGGCAGTGTACCAATCCAGTGGCTAGGGGGCGCTGAGAGGAGTCCTAGCTGTAGTAGCCTAGCGTCTCTTCCTCTGCCTCCCAGGCTGACGTGGGGGGGATGAAGACCCTCCAGAGGCGCTGGACCACCTTCCTGAAGGCCCAGCTGGTGTGCGAGGACAAAGTCAACGGTCAGCGCTTCAACATCCTGACAGACGTGTTCACTCTGAGAGATGTGTCGGCCGACCCCCGCAGCACACACTTCTACGGCGTCTTCACCTCGCAGTGGTAGAGGATTATTATTATTATCATCATCTTCATCATCTTCATCATCATCTCACATTATGTGTTTATACTATACAGGCTAGACTGTTCACTGTAGTATGAGCAATGGGGGTGAGATCATTTGTAAAATGCAATACCCATGTCATTTTTCATGATAAAATAATAAATACTATTTAACTCACAGTACCTTAAAAGTAGATAAATGGTAAAATAACAAATGGCTGTCAGAGTGTCATGGAAACTAACAAACCTAACACATTTCTCTGATGATTTTCATAGGGACACTGAGGCTGTGTCTGCAGTGTGTGTTTACAGTCTGGCAGACATCAGTAAAGTGATGGACGGGCCCTATAGGGATCTGAAGAAGACGTGCGAGAACTGGATCAACCCTGAACCCATCCCAGCACCGAGGCCTGGTCAGGTAGGCCCATGAAGCCACACCGTTGAATTAAGCTAATGCTAAACTATAGCTATATAAACAATAAATATGGATGCAGCGATCGTTCGGCATGAGATTGTAATCGGATGATTTCCACTTAAAATACGATATCGGTGGTAGTCCGATATTCCTTTGTAATGGCCGATACAGAAAAACGATCTATGTTGTCAATTAAATGGATGTCAACACCATTCATTTAGCCTTATCCTGATTTCATGCATTTACCTTGATTAAAAATGTAGCTTACATGTATTAAGTATATGAAAAAAAGTATAATATCGTATCGGCCAAAAAAACTAAAAAACAAAGCAAGCTAAACTTCATGTATTTTAAATCTTCTTCCTTTCTTCCCAACCATCCACTAGTGTCTGAACAGTGCGCTGAAGGCCCAGGGCTTTGAGTCGTCCCTGAAGCTGCCCGACAAGGTGTTGACATTTGTGAGGGACCACCCTCTGATGGAGAACAGTGTCACGTCGGCGCCCGTGCTGGTCCGGAGAGGAACTACATACACCAAGCTGGCTGTGACGCTGTCTGGCAGTGAAGAGCAGCTGAGGGGAGTGGTGCTTCACCTGGGAACAGGTGAGGAGGAGGAGCAGGGAGCAGGGAGGAGCAGGTGAGGAGGAGGAGCGGGGAGCAGGGAGGAGCAGCGGAGAGACAGGGCTTGAGTCACAGTGTGTCTGAAACAATGGAAGTAGATTAGATACGTGAAATTGGGGTGACAGGTGATCAATAAGCAAGACACCCTAACTGCTCCTGGTGGCCAGGTGGCACCTTGCATGATGTGTGTGTGTGTGTGTGTGTGTCTATACTGTAAAGTGCTTTGTTTGGCCGGGAGGTTATAAAAGCGCTATATCAATGCAGTCAATGTACCATTGAATAGCTAAATGGAGCATTTATATGACAAATGAATGCAGAGGATAGTATCTCTACAGGCAGGTTATTGTGATTAAGTGCCTTTGGGCAGCACAGTGCTGGTCTGAATTAGGAGGGCGGGTTAAGACAGAATAGAGGATGAAAAAGAGGGAGGTGAAGACTGTATGCTCTCTCAGAGTGTGTGTGCGTGTGTGTGTTGCAGACCGCGGGGAGATCCACCGGGTGGCAGTAGTGGGCCGAAACACCACATTACTGGAAGAAATCCCTCTCTTCTCTGCCCAGGAGCCTGTCAACAATATACTGCTGCACAAGGTAGAACACACACGCACACACGTTTATTTCACCACAATATTAGTCACGTCCTTTCAAGTAAACACTAATTCCTCTCTCTCTCTCTCTCTCTCTCTCTCTCTCTCTCTCTCTCTCTCTCTCTCTCTCTCTCTCTCTCTTCCTCAGGGCCAGGCTCTGGTGGGGACCCCCCAGTCTCTGGCTCAGATCGAGGCTGAGGGCTGTGCCCTCTACACCAGCTGTGAGGTGTGTGCCCGGGCCAGGGGACTGAGCTGCGTGTGGGGGGGGAAGGAAGCGGCCTGCAGCCCAGCCCAGACACCGTAAGTCCATCGTGGAGCACTCTGCACTAACTGGATTTATCATTTAAATATATATATATATAGTAGCATTAGTAGTAGTTGTAATACACATTTGTGAACGGAAGATGATCAAGATCAATCTTCAATCATGAAGCAGTATACTGTTAAATAAATGATTAAATAAATCACAGAATTTAGATAAATATATGGCATTAAACATTGTCCACCAATTACAACAATAGCGGACAAAGATGATGACAATAAATGAGAATGTGATGTAACGTTCTCCCTCTCCCTCCAGGTCAGGTCCAGGTGACATGGTGGATGATGCCTTGAGGAAATGTGACAGTGCAGAAGGTAAGAGTCTCCCTATGGCATGTCTGTGTCATATTAGGATATCACGGTTATTGCTAATAATAAAGAGGCAGTGTAGATATAATAAAGTGACCTACTAGTAATATTATCAGTATTATTACATCCCATTTTGGGGGTATTTTCCTATTACAGTGTGTAGATGCATAATATACTGTACAATATAATCCATATTGCATGTAAACATGAATGGCAACCCATTTGAATATAATCTAAAATTAACATAAGGCTTCCAGGCACACACACACATGCGTGTGTGTGTTACGGGAACCCATATAAGCTCCGCCCCCCTCCGGCCAATAAGTAATTGGCTGTCAGTATGAATGCACTGATACAGTTGTTGACTACATCAAATGCATTCACACTGACGTTTAAAGCAGCGAATTAGCGAAGCGGTAGTCGTTACTATGGTAACAGCAAGGCACCTCCCGCAGGACGCTGCTCCCCCTCCACAAGGGAGCTGCGGGTGTCCGTGGGCCTACGCCTGCTGCTGCCCTGCGTGCAGCTGTCCCCCGGGGCCTGCAGCTGGGAGCACCCCCCCGACAGACACACCCAGCAGCACCACGCGGACCTGGAGGTGACCGTCGCCAGGCACAACCTGGGCACCTACGTCTGCACCTGCCAGGTACGCAAAGGCTTCGAAGAAATACCTTAACTTAGCTAACTAACGTAACTAGTTAACTTAATTAGTAATGAATACTTTAACTTAGGTGGTAATACCTTCTATATCTCAGCTGGTAATATATACTTTAATTTATTTGGTAACAAATACTTTAACTTAGCTGGTAATACATTCTAGATCTTATCTGGCAATAGAGTATTTCATTTAGATGGTAACCAATACTTTAACTTAGCTGGTAATAGATTCTACATATTAGCTGGTAATATACTTTCATTTAGTTGGTAACAAATACCTTAATTTTAATAAATGCTTTTACAAAGCTGCTTTTTATAATTATTATATAAATATTTAAGTAATAGCTAAAGGGGACTTAAGAACTTTTTTGCAATACTTTTAGGGGTTGTTCTTAGCAGAGTATACTTTGAAGCCAGCTCTGCTGCATGAGCATCTACATTTATTTCTGTATGCAGAAGCTTATTGTTGATAAAAATATGTTTCAACAGTCTAATTTACAGTTTTCAATCATTTAGCACATAAGTAAGTGATCTATTTGAAATCAAACAGCGTATGGACAGGACATCATTTCCACTCGATATAAGCAGCTTATACTGTCTGTTTTCTGTAACAGACACAACAAACAAATGAACCCACCCTCTCTTGCCGCCTTTCCCAGGAGGCGGGGCCGGGCATCTCAGAGCCCACCCCCTGCCGCAGAGCAGCCTATCAGCTCACACTGGAGGGCCCCAGTGTGAGTGGAGCCGTGTCCATGGCGTGTGGGCGCCACCTGCTGGGCGGCTACATCATCCTGTTCAGCGTGGGCCTGGTGTGCGGCGCCCTGCTGATATGCTTCCTCCAGAGCCGGCAGGGCCGCCGGCTGCCCGACAGCTCGCTGTCGTCGGGGAAGGAGCGGGACATGACCGCCCCCCCGTCCCCCTGCAGCGCCAGCCTGCTGTCCATATCGGACAAGCGCAACGGGACCACCGTGATGACCATGACCACCACCACCACCTCGCTCACCAGTAACCAGGGCAACGGGGGCACACACGGCAACAGCTACGCCGGCAACACGCTCAACAGCGGCTGCAGCAGCCCCAGCAACGGCCACAACGGCAACAGCATCTACGGCAGCCACGGCTTCGGGGAGCTGAAGCACGCGGAGGATATCTTGGCCGTCGGCATGCTGGACGGCGGCAGGACGGGGGAGAAGGGGGGACACATCGGGGGGAGGGGGGAGGAGGAGGATGAGGGGCTGGGGGAGGGGCTGGGCGATGGCGTGAAGGGAATGGAGGAGGAGATATCCAGGTACGCGCGGTGTAAGCTAGCGCCGCCGATGGCGCCGTGCGAGGAGAGCTCCATATGAACCCACGGCAGCGGACGACGCGAGCGGTCATGTGACTCACAGCGGAGCAGCTACAGGAGACGCCGTGGCGCTTTGCATCCCGCCGCAAAATCACGGCCGGGGAGGGACACAAAATGTCCGCACCCCAAATGACCATCCCTAATGTCCCCAATGTCTCGACGGACGTCTACACAATGGGATGTGCTGCAGAGTGAGAGAAGACTATGAAGTGAGACATTCAGTACATGAAAGGTTAACGTCCAAGCATGAGAGAATGACGCAGGTGTATGCTCGAATATATTAAGACTGCAATGAATCATAGGAGATGACCTAAGAGAAAATAATAATAACCCGTGCTGAACCATTATCGTACGTTATCTTTGAGAGTGAAAGCCTAATGTGTCAAATGTTAAATGAAATGTAAAACCGTCTGTGCACTGTGGACAGGTCTCAAGAAGAGAGCGGTTGAAAATCAAAGAAGTAATGTCTACATGGAAAAGCCATATTCTCTTTCTGCTAATGTCATTATATTTGCTATCTCATTATTTTTTCTCCTCTTCCACCATCTCAGCCCCTTTCCCTGTTGCCTAGTTGCACTGTGAGCGATAACTGCATGTAGCACTTTGGCCCTCCCATACAAACTCTCTCATTGTCCCGAACCCGGTGGATCTAAGTGCCCACTGGGCATGTATGTGGTCCAGCTTGCCTGTGCTGGTCCTGGGCATCGTGGAAGGGGCAAGGCCAGTCTCTAGCGGTGAACCTCAATGGTTGTTTGTTTTTTTACAGTTGGATGTGTGGACAACAATATTGACATTGGTCTCGAGCTCAGTCGTATTGGACAAGGAGGTTGTCTGTCTGATTTGAGTACTGCAATATTGCTAAAAAGAAATGTAATAATTAATAATAACAGATTTCAGTTTTTATATCATTGTGGATTTCATACGACAGACTGGCCATCACAAACCTTAAATTATGATGTCTTGTAATGTTTTGTCATGTTTTGTAATAAAGCCTGAAAATGTTACCTGTCCTGTACCGAATCTGTACAAATATAACCGGGTGGGTCTATATCTGGAGTTTACAAAAGATATTTGCGCATTGACATTACCCTCTGTACTATAAAGTTAATCTTTTTTTTTTTTTAAGTGTTTTTAGTTTTTTATAGCGGACCCGAGTTACGCAAAATATGACATCTATGTATTTTACATTACAATTTACAATAACAAACAATTGGGGCGACATCTCATTCTAACTTTCCCAAGCAAGGACTAAGTTTAGACAAACAACAAAAGCTATGGCTAAACTTGACACCTGTATCACTTTCTACTATTAAATACACAGTATATATTGAACAGTGAGCCTGACTGCAGTCTGTGTGGTGCAGACATGCATACATGATTAATCACATATTTGCATGCATGTTAGAGATCATGGTGAACAGTTATTTCCAAATATTGTCTGTATTATTTCTGTTTGACATTTTCTGTCAAACTTAATCGTACATAAACGTTATTACTACTGCCTACCTTCATAGCTTGCTTGTTTCACTCCATTAAATGTGTCATATCATGGAAGTTAGAGTAAATATAACTTAATGTTACCATTGTACAACAAATATGTTGGGATTGTTATTTTTATATTAATTTATCTCGATAACAAACGTACACTGGAGATTTTCTCTGTGTGTGTGCATATGGGTTTGTGTGCATGTGTGTGTGTGTAAGGATAATTTCCGTAAATAAAAAGGCCTCTGGTGAAGAGTTTAAGTAATTTTGCTTTAATCATAACTTTAATCATAAAAGTATTTCAGAATTACAAGGTTATTATAATGTATTTATAAACAAAATTAATGTATGTTTACTTTATAGTTTCCTTTAAATCTGGGATTTTTATGATATATAAATGTATCAAAATCTATATCTGATTTAAAAATTACATTCTCACATCACCAACTATTCCTAATGTGATTTGATTTAACAAGTGACTACCAGAGGAGTTGAATGATTTCCTTCATGTGTAGAGCAAGGGTTAAAAATAAGGGTATAGCTTATTGGGGAAGCTCATACCAGTATTGAGTAGATTGGTATTACCCACATCACAGAAGCCCACTTCTCTGACCTCATGATCCAAAAACACCCCCAGGCTCCTCTGATAAATTAATACTGTCCGGTGAGGAGCTATAAACTTTTTGCTGCCTCTGAGCATCAGAATGCTGTACCCACTGTTGAGATCCACCTCAGGGTGGCCTTTCCAGTCAACGGTTTCCAAGGCAACGCCAATGCTTGCCCTCCATGTTCACCTACCTTTCAAAACAAATACAGAACAATTTAAACTACTAGGATATTCACTAGCAGTAAAATGTAAAAATGACATTAGTAAGAAGTTATTGTTGTCAAAGTGCAGTAAAAACCACAATGATTTATAGTCTATATAATATAGAACATTTTACAAATTATATATTTTCTGAAATTAACATTTTGATTAAAATAAGCAGAATACCTATTCCAAAAACATTGTTACTTTGTTTGAAAGGCCAAGATGACATGCTTGAGTAGTTCACATTCCTCTCTACATCTCCCCCCAATGTCCACGTGTACTTTTTGCACATTTATGCATTTCAAGCATGTTTATTTTAAGGGCAATCCAATCCCTGTATGCCCAAAGCCTGAGCTGTGTACGGATTCTCGGCAGTAAGTCAGACTCGTTTCAGGTGGGGGTTGGTCTCCGCCAGGGCTGCGCTTTGT
>JAODUH010003379.1:0-11243 GCA_027564835.1 Typhlichthys subterraneus
TGTATATATATATATATATATATATATATATATATATATATATATATATACACATACACTGTATAGTGTGTATATATATACATACACTGTATAGTGTATATAGTATATACTGTATAGAATATACTGCATATAATATATATACTGTATGCTGTACATGTACATGTACGTATATACTGTAGTATGCATACTATATGTTCTGTACCCTGGACAAGAGACTGACATCCCTGCTGTCATGTTGTTGCTTTCTGCATGGCTGTAGCATAGTCTGCATGCCTGCCTGCCTGTCTGCCTGCCTGCCTGTCTGCCTGTGTCTGTCTCTCTGTCTGTCTGTAACACAATGTTGCTGTCTGTTTTGCTATCATGTAAACATGATAATTTAACTAAAAATATATGAAGTATTAACCGGATGCATCACCATCAGATTATTTCTCTTGACATGACTTTTACTTCTGAGGTGTTTATCCTGGAGACACATGAAGGTGTCACCAGGATTAGTTCTGCAGAGGCGCTCTCTCTCTCTGCAGCCCTTTAACAAGAAGAGCTATCGCTCTCTCTCTCCTTCATTAACCTCTCCTGACTCTCTCGTCTCTCTCTCTCCAAGCCCCCCTTCCCTCCCCCACCGCTGGTCCCATGGGGGGGCCGGGACCCTCGGTCAACGAAGGTATAGACAGAGGAGACCTCAGTCTGCCTGTCTGCCTGCCTGCCTGTCTGCGTGCCTGTCTGTCTGCGTGCCTGTCTGTCATGCCGTGCGTTCAGACCAGAGACAGGAAGTCATTGTAACTTCTACCTCATGTGTTGCTAGGGGCAGTTCCATAACAATGCACGAGGCCAGACCGTCCACCACACTTCAGCGTTGTTGTCAGGGCAACCATCCTGTCACCACTCTCAACATCTCTGTTCTGATTGCACGGTTACTGCTTCCGCAGTGTCTCCATAGCAATGCCTGTCTGTCTGTCTGTCTGTCTGTCTGTCTGTCTGTCTGTCTGCATGCTTGCTGTGTCAACACCTGGGGCGTGGCAGCAAGACAGTGATGGGCCCAATGAAGCCTACATTGGTTACCTGATATCAGGAGCAGTTCCCCTGAGAGAAGCATGATATGTTTCTCACATGTGGTTGGACAATGACTTTTCCCTCCAAATGAACTCACGTTTGTATTTGCTGTAGGAGGAAAAACAGCGTGTCAAAGCCACTAAATATGGTGTATTTTTATTCACGAAAAGTCCCAAAATATTCTGTATACACAGCAACATGCTTGGTGCCAAACATTTACTGAAATAATATAAATAATATCTTTACTTTTGCTCCTAAAGGAACTTTTTCCAAATACTGTGTACTTACCTGTGTTTAAATCCTTCTTAAAAATTACTTTTGTGACAGTTTTTTTTTAAAAACGGCGATTTTAAATGTCTATTATGACCATGAAAGTGTCTACATCACTGCTCGCTGTTTTCTGCTAATGAACCATTTGTGTCCCGTAAACATCTCTAATCTGTTTCTGCATTTCTGACCAGCCATATATTACACTGATATATGTGTTGTGTGGTTCATATATAGTATGAACATAACTTTGTTTTCTACTTTATGGTTGGAAAACAATGTTAAAGTATTTTTAATGTTTTCACGTCCAGTCAGAGTCACTAACCATTAAGTAAAACAAAAGTAATTGTTACATGTTTTTGTCCTGTGATGCTAACTGCTAGCATCACTAGTCTTTGTCATTGAGACCAATGGAGCTGAAGTTAGCGACGGCAACAGGAAGGTAGCTAATGTAGTTAGCATTTGTTAGTGCTAATGTAGAACCACCTTCTGACACAGCTAACTGTGTGTGTGTGTGTGTGCGTGCAGGCTGGAGCCAGCTGGCTGCCATGCACTGTGTGATGCTGCCAGACCTGCTGGGCCTGGACACCTTCAGACCACCGCTGCTGGAGATGCTGGCTAGGAGGTGGCAGGACCGCTGTCTGGAGGTGGGCCCCACACACACACACACACACACACACACAGTGTGACTACCATGAGGTGTACAGCGTGTTTGTCTTCCTGGTTGCAGGTGCGAGAGGCGGCCCAGGCCCTCTTATTGGCTGAGCTCAGGAGGATCGGCCAATCAGGACGCAAGGACACAATCGACATATGGGCCCCGTACCTCCCCCAGTATGTGGACACTGTCAGCTCCCGTAAGTCACCGTAGCAACACACACCTAGGTCACCATAGTAGCAAAACACACCTGGTGGTCACCATAGCAACATACACACAGTGGTCGCCTTAGGTGATTGCCCTAGTAACACACCTGGTGGTTGCCTTAGTAACACACACACACGCTGGTTGCCTTAGTAACACTTCTTTTTGAATCCAATGATGTGTCTAACTATTCTCTAGGACCAACTGCCAACGAGTTACACCCATTTAGGCTCTCGGCCAATCAGAGACAAGCATGCTATAATGCAGTGTTCCCCAACCCTGGTCCTCGGGGAACGCTGCCCTGCATGTTTCTAATGAATGGCTCGTTAGAATCCTGATAACGAGTCATTCATTAGAATCAGCTGAGCAGGGAGGCATCTAAAACATGCAGGGCAGCGTTCCCCGAGGACCAGGGTTGGGGAACACTGATATAGTGTACCCCTATACCAAGCTAATACTGATCATATAGTGTATACCCCTATACCAAGCTAGGGAACACTGCTATAAAGCATTCATAATGTTTCAACTCAACTAACTAATTTAACTGCACAGATTCTATATACATAATTTACCACAACACATGGCCCCTGCCTGCCTGCCTGCCTGCCTGCCTGTCTGTCTGTCTGTCTGTCTGTCTGTCTGTCTGTCTGTCTGTCTGTTAATACATATAATGTCTCCATGGCTCCATTGTCTCACTAATGCTGGAATGTTTGCTGAGCCAATCACAGCACAGCATCAATTTTGGTACTTTTAATTAAACGTAAGGGCGTCTTTAACACTGCCCTGGTAGGTCAGGGTGGTGTGTGTGTGTGATAATGTGCTTATTTGACCTCGCTCTTAGGAAGTTAATTGGAACATGAAGCTTAATGCTAACTGGGATTAATCAATGTAATTACATACATACACATACACCAGCTAATCTTCTAGTGTTTTTAATGTGTGTAATTAATGAATTTGCACAGTTTTTGAGATCAACCTGACATTTGGGTGTTTAATTCATTATTCCACCATGTTAGCTTAGTGGTCCGTTCATTAGCCTAGCCGCTAATGAAAAGGAAGGCCTAATTGTGCACACTGTGTGTGTGTGTGTGTGTGTGCGTGCTCTCTCTCTCTCTCTTTAGCTTGTGCATCCACAGACCCTGCACCACAGGCTCCTCCCACAGTGGAGGCTCAGCCAATAGAAACCAAGGCTCCTGAGGAGGAGATGGACGTCACAGACGATGACATCACTGCTGGTATGTGTCTCTCACTCATTGTCTGCCTGTCTGTCTGTCTGTCTGTCTGTCTGCCTGTCTGCCTGTCTGTCTGTCTGTTTCTCTCTCTGTCTGCCTGTCTGTCTGCCTGCCTGCCTGCCTGTCTGTCTGTCTGTTTCTCTCTCTGTCTGCCTGTCTGCCTGTCTGTCTGCCTGCCTGTCTGTCTGTCTGCCTGTCTGTCTGTCTGTCTCTCTGTCTGCCTGTCTGTCTGCTTGACTGTCTGCCTGTCTGTCTGTCTGTCTGTCTGTCTGCATGTAGAGCCTGTTATCTGAACGTATGTGTTGTCACCATGAGGTGTGTGTTGGGTCCTTGTCCCCCATGGCAACAGCCTAGTGACCCCGCCCAGTGAGTGACGCCACCTGATCACGGGTCAGCTCCGCTTCAGAACTACGACACCATTTACCATGTGATCGCCTTCCATCCCTCGACATGTGTCTGTATGTGTGTGTCTGTATGTGCATGTCTGTATGCGTGTGTGTGTCTGTGTGTGTGTGTGTGCGTGTGTATGTGTGTGTCTGTGTGTGTGTGTGTGTGCGTGCGTCCAGACTAACATAAAGGGAGCATCTCTGTTTTAGACCGCAGGGGATAGTCTCACTAATGGACACTCATCCTCTTTCTCTCTCTCTCTCTCTCTCTCTCTGTCTCTCTCCCTCTCTCTCTCCCTCAGAATGGTTTAATTGACTTGGCAATTTCTCATATTGCCAACCAATAAAACAGCAACACAATAAAACATACACGGATTAATAACAGTATGAATACCTTCCTTGTTGACATGAATGCACGGTGAGTGATGCAGGAGACATGTCATCCACGTGTCACGTAACGTGTTGCTAGGCTACAGTGCTCACAGACCTCTCCTGGTAGGAACCACTAGTTGGGCTTGGTTGGGGAGATCTTCTAAATCTTTTAGGGCTGTTGGCCCTAAAAACAGGCGTCACACTAACAGGTGTTAGGTTAGCATAGAACTGTTAGCCTAGCCTGAGTCCAGCCTTAGCATGCTCACACTAACAGGCGTTACATTAGCATAGAACTGTTAGCCTAGCCTGAGTCCAGCCTTAGCATGCTCACACTAACAGGCGTTACGTTAGCATAGAACTGTTAGCCTAGCCTGAGTCCAGCCTTAGCATGCTCACACTAATAGGGGTTACATTAGCATAGAACTGTTAACCTAGCCTGAGTCCTTAGCATGCTCACACTAACAGGCGTTACATTAGCATAGAACTGTTAGCCTAGCCTGAGTCCAGCCCTAGCATGCTCACACTAACAGGCGTTACGTTAGCATAGAACTGTTAACCTAGCCTGAGTCCAGCCTTAGCATGCTCACACTAACAGGCGTTACGTTAGCATAGAACTGTTAGCCTAGCCTGAGTTCAGCCTTAGCATGCTCACACTAAAGCATACTACCAAATGCGTGGCACGAGGATGCAGACGAGCGCTCTGGCTGTTCCAAGCATACTTTACTCGGACGCGTTTGCTATTTCTGTGTAAAAGAAGTGCTTTGAAATAGCAGCATTTATAATATATATTTTTAATGGGCACACATTGTTTCCCGTGATCACTATTGCTGAATAAACCGGTAAATGTGTATTAGTGTGCGTGTGTTTTAGTTTTTGTTGTTTTATTTGTGTTTAGTGTTCTAAGGGTGTAAAAGCCACAGACTACACACAACTGAACTCCACTCAGAATGAAGAGTTGTTGTCGTAGTTGAAGCATTCAAAGTGACATGGAGTCTTGTGTTGTTCTTTTACAAACTTACAAAGCATTGTCCTGGGATTATCGTAGCAGGAAAATTATGTATATACTATATATGTATATAGAATACACTGTATATTGTAGATAGAAGCTGGATGTAAATATACAATATTGACAGCATTTAATACGCCTACACGTTACACATTTAATTTTTCATGCAGTTACAGTGTAACTGAATATTATGAACATAGTTCCTGGACGTTTGTGAAAATGCATTGTGAAGCAAAGCGCAGTGCTACGGCTTTGTAGCTACAAGCGGTATGGCTTTGTTGATGCGAGCGGTACGGCTTTGTTAATGCGAGCAGTACGGCTTTGTTGCTGCGAGCGGTACGGCTTTGTTGCTGCGAGCGGTATGGCTTTGTTGCTGCGAGCGGTGTTCTCCACTTTGTTTATGTTCCTATTTATGGAGCCAGGGAACGGTAAGCTAGCAACAATCCAGGAGATATTTGTTGAATTTGACAAAAAGTGTATTAGCTTACAATTAGCTTGCAATAGCTGACTACACCTTTAATAGAGAGTGAGAACATTGTGTGTGTGTGTGTGTGTCTAAAGAGAACACCTGTTTCTAGAGCAGCCTGCTGTTTAATCGGGCCCCTTCTTTTATTCTCCTTGTATCCTCCTCCCACCTCCTGCTGTGGCAGGAGAAAGCCCTTCACAACCTGCGTGTGCATGTGTGTGTGCGCCTCTTGTGAAATGAACAGATTCTTCCAAAGTCCACAAGCTGTTAACTAGCATAGCTGTGGTCCATGAAACCTCTTAACTAACGTAGCTGTGGTCCTGTAACCTGATAACTAGCGTAGCTGTGGTCCATGTAACCTGATAACTAGCATAGCTGTGGACCAGTAAACTGTTAACAGCTTGCCAACAAATATGCACATTCTAACACCATGTTTGGTTGTAACAGGCTAACATGTCAGTGTACAGTATCTTGGCTAACACAATGCTTGGTTGTAACAGGCTAACATGTCAGTGTACAGTATCTTAGCTAACACAATGCTTGGTTGTAACAGGCTAACATGTCAGTGTACCATATATTAGCTAACACAATGCTTGGTTGTAACAGGCTAACATGCCAGTGTACCATATATTAGCTAACACAATGCTTGGTTGTAACGGGCTAGCATGCCAGTGTACCATATATTAGCTAACACAATGCTTGGTTGTAACGGGCTAACATGCCAGTGTACCATATATTAGCTAACACAGTGCTTGGTTGTAACGGGCTAACATGTTGATCTCTCACTCTCTCATAGTGACTTAAGGATTCTGCAACGAGTCTGTCTTTAATTCTGTTGGGGGGGGATGCCATCTGTAATCTATTTATCAGGTTTGGCTGCAGGCGCTCCAGCTATCCCATCAAGCACAAGACGAGATGGATCCAGTAACTATATTCTTTTTTTTAGTTTCTAACTAGGTCATATTTTAAGTGTTAATAGTGTTTTTGAATATTAAAACACGATTGCATGCATGTGCGCGTACACACACGCACGCGCACACACACACACACACTCGACAATAGACCACCAATCTATTACTGGGGAAATCAAGGGGCCTCTCTCTCTCTTTCTGTCTTTTTGTCTCTTTGGCACTGACGCACGCACACCTACTCACGTGTACGTACACACACACGCACACACACACGCACGCGCACGCAATAGCAACCTCCTACTTGGACCAACAAAAAGATTCCAGAGATCAATGGGCATGTGTGTGTGTGTGTGGGGCTAATGGTTAATGGCAGGACAATAGACGTGTGCCTATTCTTGTCCATTCAGTTCCAGCTGTCCTCAGCATCTGTTAGTAGCCTGCAGTGTCTGTCTCACCTCTGTCTGTCTGTCTGTCTCACCTCTGTCTGTCTGTCTCTCCTGTCTGTCTGTCTGTTTGTCTGTCCTGTCTGTCGGTCTGTCTCTCCTGTCTGTCTGTCTGTCTGTCTGTCTCTCTCTCTCTCACCTCTCTGTCTGTTCATTATTATGAACAGCCACTGAACTCTCGCTGCCTGAAGTTCTCTAACAATCCCTGTGTTTCTATATTGGTTCAATATACAACAATGGCATGTAAGTTGTTAGGAACAAGTCTTATTATGTCACATTGAGTTAACAAGTCATGTGTGGTGTAACCTGCTACGTTGAGTTAACAAGTCGTGTGGTGTAACCTGCCACGTTGAGTTAAGTCATGTGTGGTGTAACCTGCTACGTTGAGTTAACAAGTCATGTGTGGTGTAATCTGCCACGTTGAGTTAATAAGTCACGTGTGGTGTAACCTGCTACGTTGAGTTAACAAGTAACGTGTGGTGTAACCTGCCACGTTGAGTTAATAAGTCACGTGTGGTGTAACCTGCCACGTTGAGTTAATAAGTCATGTGTGGTGTAACCTGCCACGTTGAGTTAAGTCATGTGTGGTGTAACCTGCTACGTTGAGTTAATAAGTCACGTGTGGTGTAACCTGCCACGTTGAGTTAATAAGTCACGTGTGGTGTAACCTGCCACGTTGAGTTAACAAGTAACGTGTGGTGTAACCTGCCACGTTGAGTTAACAAGTAACGTGTGGTGTAACCTGCTACGTTGAGTTAACAAGTAACGTGTGGTGTAACCTGCCACGTTGAGTTAACAAGTAACGTGTGGTGTAACCTGCTACGTTGAGTTAACAAGTCATGTGTGGTGTAACCTGCTACGTTGAGTTAAGTCATGTGTGGTGTAACCTGTGAGCTGTGTTAACAAGTCATGTGTGGTGTAACCTGTGAGCTGTGTTATCCCTGATGGTCTGCAGCTCTGACAAGTCCTGTTGCTCCCATTGTGTGTAATATTCCAGGTTCTGTTAAGTTCTGACCTCCCTGGGAAAGAGGGTAGCAGGCTAACATCCTTGTGACCCTGTTACCTGTAACCCCTGGTAACCCCTTGTTACCAGGGTAACTTCTAAGTTTTAAATTGTCAGCGGTCACATGGTTCATGGAGAGGCAAACCTATGGCAAAATAGTTCCAGGAAACGATTGGTGGGCAATTTGAATATATTTGATTATAATTAGAAATAGAATATATATATATATATACACATACACAGTATATAACAACTAAATTTTTTGGTAATTAGTAGTCAATAAATTCACAGATTTACATTTAAATGTATATTATATATGATAGTGTACATTTAGTATTTAGGCTAACTTCCGCAAACTATTTGAGGCTCCGTTGCTGTGAACAAACGGTCCATTGGAGTGAATGGAGATGACGCAACTCTCTGTACATGGCTCTGCCTGTACCCTCTGGTAACCCTGGTAACCCTGGTGACTGTGTGCAGGCTGCCTGTCCAACGCCCCGCCCTCTAGCAAGAAGAGCTCAAACTCCTACGAGGAGCGCAGAAAGCAGGCCACTGCCATCGTGTTGCTAGGAGTGATAGGGGCGGAGTTTGGAGCGGAGATCGAACCCTCCAAGGGGGCGGCGAGGGTTCGCCCTGGAGGACAGGCGCCTGAGGGCTTCGGCTCCACCAGCGGAGGGTCGTCCAACTACTCCCTGGCTAGACACACCTGTGAGTATTAGTACTGTATTATTACAGTACTATGTATTATTACAGTATTATTACAGTATTATTACAGTAGTACTCCCTGGCTAGACACACCTGTGAGTATTAGTACTGTATTATTACAGTACTATGTATTATTACTAGGGGTGTAACGGTTCACCAAATCCATGGTTCGGTTCATATTGCGGTTTTATTTATTTTTTCCTTTGAACGGTATAATCTGGGATTTTTTTCTGGCCTTGATTACATTCGTTCTGTAGAATAGTCTTCTTATTTTTATACACTTTCTGCCACTAGATGGACAGTATTCCACTATATCCTTAACATAGAAAATAGTAATTGTTTGCTGCTATATTCAGGTTTGAAAAAGTCACCTTTTCAAAAATCAACTATTTGGAATACTAAGAAGAACACTGTAGCTTCATTGCTACAAGTTACTAAATGCAAGCAGACGATCGGAACAGTTTGGAACCACATGATGGTAAAACAGACAGCGGCCAGAGACTGAATAAAACATAACCTGGAAAGTTTTGGACAGTTCTCATACCTTGGTGGACATCATGGATATTGTATTGACACGTCAGATAGGTTTCGTGAAAGAGACACCCACAAGAAAGGTAACTGCTGCGTCATGCCTAACCCACCCACGAAGACCACACAGTATGTGTGTGTGAGTGTGCGTCTTGTCATTTCTCAGCAAAATGACACAGACGCATTGATGTTTCTAAATAAAGTGTGATATTATTCCACCTGTGAATATTATTACAGTATTATTACAGTATTACTACAGTAATATTACAGTATTATTACAGTAATATTACAGTAATATTACAGTAATATTACAGTATTACTACAGTATTATTACAGTAATATTACAGTAATATTACAGTATTACTACAGTAATATTACAGTATTATTACTACAGTATTACTACAGTATTACTACAGTATTATTACAGTATTATTACAGTAGTACTCCCTGGCTAGACACACCTGAATCTGTATTGAGATGTTTGGATTAGACGTTATAGCCGTGAACCAGCAGACAACATTGTCGCCCTCCAGACATCCAGAACTCAGAACGTTCTGGATCAGAGTTCAGGAGCTGGAAGGGATTGGCACAAAAACGTGCATGTGAGAGTACTGTGTTTGTGTGTGTGCGTGTGTGTGTGCGCGTGCGCAGACTCTTCCACGTCAGTGAATCTGAGCCGTGATTTGTTGCCTCTGGAGGAAGTCCGCCCGGCTACAGTCTGTTCTGTCACTGACAGGCTGTGGAGCGTGATGCTGTGTGACTCAGATTAAAGCTGCTGTATGTAGCATTTGAAGTAAGACGTAAATTGAGCAAGACTTGGTGAATACACAGCCCAAACCCTCTGACTAGTGCTCTCGTCTTTATGTTCGCTGAGATTACAGTCTGGAAACCCTGGTTGCTATAGCGATCACACAGCCACCCTGGATGGCGGACAAATCAGAGACCAGTGGGCGTGGCTAAGTGGTCGATGGGGGACAGGATGGTCGAGTGGTCTGGGTGGCTTCCAACTGGAAGGTTGTGGGTTCAAACCCTGGTGTTGACCTACCTGTAAGCATCCTAGAGCAAGAAGCCTAATCCCTAACTGCTCCCTGTGGTTGGTTGCACCTTGCATGGCAGCAATCACCATCGGTGTGTGAATGTGTGTGTGAATGGGTGAGTGTGAGGCAAAATACTGTAAAGCGCTTTGGATAAAAACAGTCCAGTTACCATTTATGACGTTGAAGTCAAGTTGTCTCTAAATGGTGGTTGAGCTAGATGAAGAGACAAACAACTGTAGCAACACCGATTGGTTAAAGGCTGTCCAGTAGTTTCAAACATGCGCTAACACTAGAGCGCTAACACTAGAGCGCTAACACTAGAGCGCTAACACTAGAGCGCTGCACGGGCCTAAAATCAAAACAGTTTGACAGAATTCTCGTCCCAGCCCGAAGCACATTTAGTTTACAAGGCAGGCAGGAAATAGCTGAAATACGTTCAGCAAGGCAGAATCAGTTTGATTAAAATAAAACTATGTAGAATAGTCTTTTCACAACAAACTTTTCCTATGTGAAATGTCTCCAGGCAAAGCCCTGTATATACTATATATATTATAGTGTATATAATATGTATACTATGTGTCTCCAGGCCAAGCCCTGTATATACTATATAGTGTATACTATATAGTATGTGTACTATGTGTCTCCAGGCAAGGCCCTGACCTTCCTGCTCCTCCAGCCCCCCAGCCCTAAGTTGCCCCCCCACAGCACCATCCGGCGTACAGCCATTGACCTGATTGGCCGGGGCTTCACGGTGTGGGAGCCTTATATGGACGTGTCCGCGGTGCTCATGGGTCTGCTGGAGCTGTGTGCCGACGCAGAGAAGCAGCTGGCCAAGTATGTACTATGTTTGTACCAGGTAATAGCCAGGCCCCCTGTGTTCTCCCTATGAGCTGGTGTGTATCCAGGTAATAGCCAGGCCCCCTGTGTTCTCCCTATGAGCTGGTGTGTATCCAGGTAATAGCCAGGCCCCCTGTGTTC
>JAODUH010003380.1:0-11391 GCA_027564835.1 Typhlichthys subterraneus
CTTCCCATTGGTCGTTTCTCCCCCCCCCCCCCCCGCTTGTCCTCCCACCAATCAGGTGAAGGAGATAACGAGGGACATCAAACAGCTGGACCACGCCAAGAGACACCTGACCACCTCCATTACCACCCTGAACCATCTGCACATGCTGGCAGGAGGGGTGGACACCTTGGAGTGGGTTCCTCTACTTGTGTCACATCCAGTGCTCTGACTTCTGGTCTATGCGACCCGTCGGTTGTGCGTACTCGACATGCTACACATGCGCACGGCCGTCATTGCGTCATTTCCCTCATGCTCGAGACAACGGCCGTAGATTTGTGCTACCCTAAATTTGTATTTCTAGCTAGTACTGTGTTATGGCATGTTTTTAACAAATGTACAGTATAAAGGCTTCTTGTCGTTTTTACTTGTAGAATATGATTCGGTTAATGTTATTTGCCAGGTTGTAATTTAACATTTGTATATTTAATAATTATTTGAATAATGTTAACCAATTCCCAACAATCACAACAACGAAAAGATTGTTTGTAAATATTTGTAATTTCCCCGTGACAATTTCCAAAAACATGTGCAATGTATGCAATAAGACTTTTTTTTTATTATATACTTTATACTGTGAGAGTTATAACTCTATGGGTTCTTGGAAATGCGAACACTGAACACATAATGTAGCAATTTTTGACAAAGCAGCATACATCGTCAGAAAACCGCAACCATTTCCATTTATTTTACGCAGTAAAGGTAGCCTACCGTATTTCATAGTTTTACAAGACTTGCAAACATCAAGTGACGTCGTTAAGTTTCTCAACGGATTCCTCTTAACAAGTTTAATGTCCGACTTGGTCATTGAGTTGCGTAGTTAGTTGATCGACGTGCATGCAGGTCTTGACGCAGTTAGCCAGCACTTTGTCCCAGACTTTACACAAGTAAAGGCTGGCTCTGCGAGACTACACTTTACCCAACAGTGTGTGCAGATCACCAGAGCTTGCTAGCGCTCGAATAAACTGGCACTGGCTTGATTAACAATTGATTATTGTAAACAGGATAAAGTCTGCTATCAGTGTAAAGCAGGTGTAGCATATAAACTGTAATGCACCACACATTATTCTTTTATTGCAGCTTGTTAGCTGTAATGTCAACAATAATATCCTGCCTTGGGCTAAAAGCTGCTTTAAAAATTTGCCATTACGACTTCAATACAAAGCCAGCCAGAAAATAAACCCTTCCACCAAAAATGGCCTCTTGTTCGTGATTCAATGACTGTGTAAAGTGGATGGAAACAGGCTCTAACAAGCTGAGGTGCCCCCACTGGGCATGTAATAATGTTTAGCACACTCTTCATCCATTGCCTTTATTAGTCTTTACCTAGGCAGTGTAAGCGGCAATGGAAATGTTACATATGTGATATGCAATTCATTAAAATTGTCAGAGGAGTCCGTCGACACGCGTTGCGGTCACATTAGTTTTTTCTTTTCATCGTTACATTTGCAATTTTACTAGTATTATTTTTGTAGTTTGTATATTTTTCTAGTCCTTACTATATTTATCTCACGTTCGTACATGTCAATTGAAAGATAGAATGAAAGTTATTAATTCTCTGCACGCTGGGCCCAAGTCAAATCCCCTGATACTGTAGGTGGAACCTAGCCTGGCTCCACCTGACTGTTGCTCTTGGCGCCATTGTTTTCGCTGAGATTATAGTCTGGAAACCCTGTTTGCATTAGCGTTCCCACAGCCACCCTGCTGGCGGACCAATCAGGGTGGGGTAGTGAGATGACCTTGAAGTCAAGCCTGTTTCTACGTGATGGTAGAGCTAGATGAGGCCATCAAAACCGTTTCCTATTGGTTAAACGCTGTCCAATAGTTTAGAAATGAACCGGCGTTAGGAGGCACTTCCCAATGCAGCGTGGCCAGACCGCGTTGACAGCGTGAACATTGTCTGCTTACACCAGGCGGCCAATAAGGCGTGTTCTGACTCTTGTGGCTGTGATGCTGCACCGCTGTGACCAGACGTGTCCTTGTCCCCCAGGGCCATGACGAGAAAGAGGCAGTATGGGGAGGTGGCCAACCTCCTGCAAGGCGTGGTCAACGTGCTGGAGCACTTCCACAAGTACATGGGCATACCTCAGATCAGACAGCTGTCCGAGAGGTAACCCTCCACACACTGCTGATGATGATGATGATGACAACAGCTCTTTTACAAACAGAGTTTACAAGGGGCTTTGACAGACAGAATACTTCAGAATAAACAGAATAATTCAAATAAAAGCGACTACAGACATCACATGAATGCATCCTTCTAAAAGCGTTTTTTAAGACTAGTTTTAAAAGATTCTGCCGAGTCTGCTAATGTCTTGACTTCAAGGTGCGGTAGTAAGCGGTTCCGGGGACCCAATGTTGATATTGAGCCCAACATCAAATACACGTAAGCTCCGCCCCCTGACATTGAACACGCACTGCCACGGCTGCTTGCCGAGGCACGGCTGTGTTAGTTTTTTGTGGTTGAGGCCTGCACCACTTGGTGTGTGTTCCTGTTAGCAGAGACAGGGCTGTGTAGAAACACCAGACCAGCGCACACACACACAATGCTAATGGGTAGTGAGGAGATATTTGCTGAATTTGACATAAAATGTATTTGGTTATAATCTCTTTCCCCACCTTGTGTGTATGTGCCTGTACTACAAAGATACAAAAAAATATATATTTTGTGCTTTATGAAAACCCAGGTAGCTTCCTTTCCTTTATGTTCAATGGACATTGAATGGCAGAGATGTAACAGCCCTGCTTACATAAGTTTGTTACGTTTCATTATTAAATGTATTGGCTGTTACTGTTTTGCCAGTGCAATGTCCTGCCTGGGTACTCCAGAGTTATTCAGCGGTATCTTAAACCCAGTCCAGTCCAGAACAGTCGGCAATTTCCTGTCGTCCTACAGCATGTCAGATGGTGCTAGCAGTATTTACTGCATAATTTTCAGACTTATTACAGGGCCAGAATTATTTTCTATGGTGTGTTCTGTATATATTTGCCTGCACACACACACACACAGGAAGGAAACACACAGAATTAGGGCCTATTATGCCTGCATTTTTCCGGCAGACTGTACAAACTGTACTTTTCCTACGTAGTGTGTGAGTCTGTATGTCTGATAGGTGTTCCCCTCAAGCGTACTTGTGGTTTTGAAACGGAGTATGTGGAAGGTACTTATTTGTGGTTGCATATGTGTCCATGTATTTTACCACAAAGAATTCTAATGGCCAACAAACATACCAGTGTGCGCTGACAGTCAGTGTTTTGCTCTGAGGTTAATGTGCGCTGGTTGTCTCACGCACGCACATGTGCACACGCGCAGACACGTACACAAATGTGCACACGCATGCTAAGTATTGAGGGACATTTTTATATTTTTCCTTTATTGAGTTGTTTCACCAAAGTCAACAACTAACACGAGTAATTGTGTTAAATAATTGTCAATTTCAGTATTGACCAGAACAACTGTGAATATATATTCTTTTTCTCCCCATAATCAGGGCATTCATTTAATAGTCTCCCTCATCTCTCTATTCTTCCACTCAAAGTAGGATTAGGCATTTGTCAATTCTAGGGGATTACTGTTGAGCAGTGTACTTTAAACATTTCAAGGTGTGGTATGGAGTTTTCGGTATTGCCCGGAGGGGTGAGTGGGCATTTACGTGTGCGTGTGTGTGTGTGTGTGTGTGTGTGTGTGTGCATGTCCTCTTGTTAAAATGTCAGGTAATATATCTGATGGATATATTATGATGATTTGGGGACAGATCACTAATTTACTTACTTATTATTTTATTAGGATGTTGTTTACTTATGATAACTGATGTATGACCAGATTCGGCAGCTATTGCCTACTTATTAGTCTACCAATTTTTGTCACTTTGGATAAAGTGTCGGCTAAATGCTGTACAGTAAATGTAATGTTTAAAATACATTATGTAATATTCCCATCATGTAATGATACCATGCCTATAACAAATGGCATGATGCTAGCATTAATTTAATTGTACTGTAGTAACTGCTGTTGAAGCACAGCCAGGTTGCAGTGCTTGACTAGCTGAGCCAATGAGAGGAAACCCCAGGCAGTGTTCACTTCCCTTGAACGTTAAAACCATAACACTAAACTGAACATGTGTTTTCTCAATAGCACATGAAGAGTTCAGATGCAAAAACCTCTTAAATCCATCTGATTTTAAAAAAGTAGAAATGAGCCATTTAAAACAGTGAAATATAGATATAATATAGAAGTCTAATAAATAATGCTACTTTCACCTTTAATACAATTAAAAGGTTATTTGTTACTGAACAAAAAAGTTAGATCTCCCAAAACTTTATTCATTATTGAAATATTGCCAATTTAAAACCAAAATACATCAGATGGACTTTTGCATCTGAACTCTTTACATGCTAATTCGATAAGCCAGCCAATATGTTGTTATATCCCTGAAGCAGACTGATTAGTCTTAAGCTTGTCCCTGTAATAAACTGGGCTTTCATTGATGTGGTGATTTAGTTTATACCAGAGCCATGTAGAAGAGAGTTGTGCCAACGGCTGTTTAACATTTCCCATGGTCATGTGATTAATGGAAGAGCTTGGCGGCCAATTTGACCATTGCTACGACAAAATAGTCCATTGGAGTAAACGAAGTTGACTCAACTCTTTCTACAATGGCTCTGGTTTAAACTATTGTGACAACGCAAAAAACTAGCACTGCACAATGCTACCATGCTAACCTGTCACTGGTCTCTATTTGGTCCAGAGTGAAGGCGGCACAGAGCGAGTTGGGCACTCAAATCCTGGCTGATTTTGAAGAGGCATTTCCCTCCCAGGGCTCCAAGGTAAATAAATATAGGCCACTAAGGTATAACATACTGCGTGTGGGGCAGGATTTTTCAGATTCATCTTGACAACCAAACTCCTCCTGGAAATGGAAGTCATTACCAATCTTCCACAAGAGACAGAAGAACCGCCTCTTCAGATTAAACCTCTGTGTTCCACCCATGGAGTCCATCGGCTACATTTCTAACGAGGATTAAGCCTTTTAAAGCTCAGTATTTTGGGGATACATCTGGGATTCCAGTATAGCCAGCGGGTCAGACTTCCGTCAGTGGTAAATGGTAAAAATACAGTCCGATTATCAACTTGAGAAGCTAGAATGTAGTTAGTTTAGTTTGGCATAGGGATATGTTTCTAAACAGATATCCACATGAAACAAGTGTTTTTTTTATAATAAAAAAAGCTAAGTTGGTTTGTAAAGCCTTTTTTGCTCTCTGCACGGATGTGATTGACTAATTCTACTCAGACTACAGATGGGCATTAGTGTGCCGCTGCCTATAGATTCTGCATATTTATATTGGGGTTTGCATGAAAAACAAAATGTAATATTGTGATATTGATCAGGAAAAATGCAGTGTCTATTAATTTTTATATTTAAAAAAAATAAGTAAAAACACAGGTTATGGGAAAATACATCAAAATAGGTTCATAACATATCAAAACAAATGTTTTTACATGTACGTGGTCATGTTGGACTGGTAAAAAAAACTCCAATCTCCTGAGATTACATTATTTTTGGCCAATTAATGTTTCCTCTTCAATCTCTTTAATCTTGTTGTCTTCCTCAGCCACACATCTTACTTCTGTGTAAATCGAACACAACTAAACCACTCAGCCAACAGACGCATCTCTTCACAATATAAACGGAGCACTGCATACTTTCCACAACATTTTCAATATGATATTGCGCAACGTGATATATTGCAATAACGATTTTGATTCACTACATATATGTTCACTCTTAATTTATATGCCGGTATCTGTCTTCAAAGACTACTCGGCCACTGACACCTCTGTAAATGTTGCACATGTTGTTTCATGGCACAATGTGTTCCCACAGAGGACAGGGGGGCCGAGTAACGTGTTGAGAGACGCCTGTCTGGTGGCCAACGTTTTGGACCCGCGGATCAAGCAGGAGATCATCAAGAAGTTCATCAGGCAGCACCTCTCAGAGTATCTGGTGCTGTTTCAGGAGAACCAGGATGTGAGTAAAGGCGTCTGGCTTGGACTGTATCTTGTTATATAGAGGATAATACCTGCTGTGTGGCATGAAGGCCACCGGTTATTGTGCTCTAGTGAATATGGAGGCGGAGCTCCACACCATGTGATTTCCCCAAGCCAATGAAATTCAACCAATCAAAAAAAATGCCTTAGACAATATTTACTGCCATCAAACTCGGTCAGTAGTCATAGGGGTCCCCAACAAGCCTAAAAAATGTGTCTCGTACATCTTTAACCAAACGCTCGCACGCTCTTTTTAAGAGGCAATTAAGGACCAATACATATTCACAATGATCCCCCACCGTTCAGGTGGCGTGGCTGGACAAGATCGACCGGCGCTACGCCTGGATCAAGAGGCAGCTGGTGGACTACGAGGAGAAATACGGCCGCATGTTCCCCGACGAGTGGTGCATGACTGAACGCATCGCCGTGGAGTTCTGCCACATCACCAGGCACGCACACTCACACACACTAATTTCCCTGTCGTTTAAACAAAATGTGGGTCGGGTGGCGACATTCCGAGGCTCCCGTGGTGCAGTTCAGTGTCGCTGGCCGACATGTGCGGTGGCAGTGGCCTTGTTTATCGGTGTCATGTCCGCTTGGCATGGCATGGCATGGCAGGGTGAATGCTCATGGCGAATGCGTTTGCTTTGAACGTGCACATTTTTACATTTTGTACTGTAAACATTCCAAAAGAAATGTATAAAATATTGGATTTAAACTGTCACCTTTCGTACAGCGTTGGTGTGTGTGTGTGTTCGCCGAGAACTACAGTACCTCCTCAGACCGTTTACTTGTGTTCGCAGACGTTTGTGGCGAGCTCAAAGCAAACAAAAAACAGTTTTGAATATGTTTGCGAACATTCACTATGTCCGCCAATTCTGAAACCACCTCTGGAGTCCGATGGCTTGTGCCGTCACTGAAAACTCTGAAACCACTCTGAAAACTGAAAGGACTTTGTGATAGCAGGAAAGCCTGCCAGGTATCTCTTTGGTCTGGTATTCAATAATGGCATAGAATATGTTTGACTACATCTGTATTTAGAAAATATAATTATCATTTTTGTTTTCAGTCAGTTTTTCAGTCAGTTTTTAACAGTATTTACCAAGTGTAATTTCTCTAGTTCTTTTCATTGGCAGTGCATTTCAAATATACTTTTCTTTCGTGTGACGTTGCCAATGCAAAGCATTAATAATTAGTTTCTTGGCTGTGTGTGTGTGCGTGTGTCTGCGTCCAGGGTGGAGCTGGCCAAAGTAATGCGAACACGGGCAAAGGAGATTGAGGTCAAGCTGCTTCTGTTCGCCATCCAGAGGACCACCAACTTTGAGGGCCTGCTGGCCAAACGCTTCACAGGGTGTACCCTGACAGACAAACCGGGAGTGAGTGCGCACGCGCACGCACACACACACACACACACACACACACACAAACACACACAGGGACACAGGGTGACCCAGTGGATACCACTGTGACCTCACAGCAAGAAGGTCCCGGGTTTCGTCCCGGCCTTCCTGTGTGGTGTTTGCGTGTTCTCCCCGTGTTTTGTCACATGTATGTGACAATAAAAGCACTTTACCTTACACACACACATTTTTTGCTAACAGGTCACTCCTTCAAGTAAATTACAGATTGTATTTGTCTGAACCATTTCAGTAGCGTTGGTGTGAGTCTTGTTTGTTCCAATAGAAAAAGCCTGTGAGTCCTCTTGAATCAACCAACCCTTTCCTGGAGGACGAAACAGGGGACGAGACTGAGAAGGACGAGGATCTAGAAAGAGTAGGCTTGACCTTTGACCTTTGTTGCAGTCTCCATATGCTTATGACTTTATGCATACTCACTTATCACAGTTATTTAATTAATCCATATTTAGTAACATTTACAGTCTGGAATGTGTATGTCTAGAATGTTGATGTATTTACATTTTAAAATGTTGAGATATATTTACAGTTTGGGATGTTGACTTATGCTGCGTTCAAATGGGGTGGTGTTTACCGTGTTCAGGAGACGGCTACATATCAGCGCCCCCTATCTTGTGGTATTCACAATGTCGTCAAGTGGAACTTTTATACACGAGTCGTGCACACGACTTCCCATGTCGTGCTCACAACAATGTTCCAAGTGAGAGGCAGCATTATTTACAGTGTGGAATGTTGACCGGCCCGGCCCCTTAACTTTGTAGTGTTGCTCACCAGCTACACATGGGCTACGACAAGACAATGGCCCACAGGGTTTGGCTGCGCATGACGGAAAATATCCATTGTTGACCGACTGGTATTTTCAGCCCAGGAAGCCAAAAGCTCCAGACAACCCCTTCCACGGTGTGGTGTCCAAGTGCTTTGAGCCCCACCTGTATGTGTACATCGAGTCCCAGGACAAGTGAGTGAACACCGAAGCCCCCCGTGCACACACAAGACACACACACACACACACTGTGTGAGAGCTTATGTTGTGTACTCTGAAGACTGGCCCCAGACCAACCCCCCCCCCCCCCCCCCCCCATCCTCCACCACAAACCCCCGCCACGCCAATCTCCTTTTCTTGGCTTGGCCGTCTTTCATGTGTGTGTGTGTGTGTTTTCCTCTGTTGATCTCTGCGCTGAAGCAGAACTGCTTCCTATTAGCCGCACGGCCGCAGACGCTAACAGGAGGCGGGGCAAGAGAAGAGCATGCCACAGCAGTTATTCTTTTCTCTTTTTGGTTTTCAATTAGTTGTTTTTCTGTCCACTCTCTCGTCCACCTGGACGTTCTTTCTAAGAGAGAGAAACTGATATTTTCTCTTCTCTCCCCCTCTCCCCCAGATATCCACCCTTCTCTCTCTCTCTCCCCTTCTCTCCATCCCCCTTCCTGTCTTGTCCTTCTGATCAGACCATGTTAAGGTCCCGTGTTAAGGTCCCAGGGTATGGTACCAGGTTAAGGTCGCAGGTAAAGGTACCACAGTATGGTCCCAGTGTAAGGTACCACAGTATGGTCCCAGGGCTATGGTCCCAGGTTAAGGTACCAGGGTATGGGCCAGGTCATCTCTCTGGAGCACATGGCATGTTGCTCCTCTGGCCGTGGCCTGGTTTCACGTCAGACTGATGGCCTCAAACTGGCCCTGGGCGGATCACGTGGCAGGGGAACAGAGCCGGTGTTGTTCCCCTTTTGGCTGGGCGACTTCACTGAGCCGTGAGGCCCACTGAGGGCTCCTCACACATAGACAGGACACTAATGCACACGCCTTAATACATACGCCTCTCGCTCTGTCAGCCAGGGACTCTGGAGCACTGTTATTTCTGCTTGCCTGACGAATAGGGATGCACATTACAGGAAAAGATATTGATCGATAATAATTGTAATTGATCCAATACACTTTTTGTCAAAGACACCAAATATCTCCCCAACAATGTACTGTTCTCTGTGCATGTTGAAAATAATCCGATACTTCTACACAGACCTGGCTCAGTGAATAGGAACATAAGCGAACACCACTCATGTCAACAAAGCCGTAGTACTGCGCTTTGCTTCACAATGCGGCCCGGTGTTTGGGGTAGTGCCAGGGTAGACTGGGGCTTTTTTAAGTGCCTAGTGATTTACCTGTCAGGACGAGGTGAGTTACCTAACTAGTCTCTGTGTGCGTGTGTGTGTGCGTGCGTGCGTGCGTAGAAATCTGGGCGAGCTCATCGACCGGTTCGTGTCCGACTTCCGGGCCCAGGGCCCCCCCAAGGCGGGTTCGGATGAGGGCGGGGCAGTCCTGCCCAGTTGTGCCGACCTCTTCGTCTACTACAAGAAGTGCATGGTGCAGTGCTCCCAGCTCAGCACCGGCGAGCCCATGATCGCCTTGACGACCATCTTCCAGAAGTACCTGAGGGAGTACGCCTGGAAGATCCTGTCTGGGAACCTGCCCAAGTAAGCTTGTTGTTGTTGCTACGGCAACATGGACACGGACAGCGTTTAGCTCACGATTCAATGCCCAGTGACTGACTTATAATTAGTACACGCGTCGGTAGGCAGGTTATACGTACGCAAAGAAGCAGTTATTGTATGCTAAGTAGCAGTTATTGTATGCTAAGAAGCAGTTATTGTACGCAAAGAAGCAGTTATTGTACGCAAAGAAGCAGTTATTGTACGCTAAGTAGCAGTTATTGTATGCTAAGTAGCAGTTATTGTACGCAAAGAAGCAGTTATTGTACGCTAAGTAGCAGTTATTGTATGCTAAGAAGCAGTTATTGTATGCTAAGTAGCAGTTATTGTATGCTAAGAAGCAGTTATTGTATGCTAAGAAGCAGTTATTGTACGCTAAGTAGCAGTTATTGTACGCAAAGAAGCAGTTATTGTACGCAAAGAAGCAGTTATTGTACGCTAAGAAGCAGTTATTGTATGCTAAGTAGCAGTTATTGTACGCTAAGAAGCAGTTATTGTATGCTAAGTAGCAGTTATTGTATGCTAAGAAGCAGTTATTGTATGCTAAGAAGCAGTTATTGTACGCTAAGTAGCAGTTATTGTACGCAAAGAAGCAGTTATTGTACGCAAAGAAGCAGTTATTGTACGCTAAGAAGCAGTTATTGTATGCTAAGTAGCAGTTATTGTACGCAAAGAAGCAGTTATTGTATGCTAAGTAGCAGTTATTGTATGCTAAGAAGCAGTTATTGTATGCTAAGTAGCAGTTATTGTACGCAAAGAAGCAGTTATTGTACGCTAAGAAGCAGTTATTGTACGCAAACTAGCAGTTATTGTATGCTAAGAAGCAGTTATTGTACGCAAACTTGCAGTTATTGTATGCTAAGAAGCAGTTATTGTACGCAAACACATTCCTTCGCTTTCCTTCGGGTACCTTCCAGTTAGGTTTGTCATTGTGACGTCGTATAGTAAGTGGTCGTTATGGACCGGATGGTCCCCCGTCAAAGCAGTACTAAAGCATTGTCACATCCTGTTGAGTATAAGGTAGGTAAACACTGCTGCGACTGAATTAGTTTGTAATGGGTCCGTTTGATTAGCTTTGCCAGTGAGTAAACGCTTAGCCCAGTCGATTAGTATTGTCAATGCTTGCTAATAAGAAATACTTAAAAACAAATGCACCCATTAGTGATTTTTCTTTATTTTTTTTTAGGTACCACTGCATTTAACCTGTTTACTCTTTGGTTGCTCTTCAGGGGGAACTCAGATGAAGGTAGCGATTTGTCTGGCTGCTACTTGTATTCTGAAGCGATTTGTGTATTTTGTCTATGGCTATAAGAGATGTCACTGTATACACTCTCAGTGACAGTTGAAAACTGGCTACGGTACCACCGAAACAGAATGAATACAAATATATATATATTATATACATACATA
>JAODUH010003381.1:0-11391 GCA_027564835.1 Typhlichthys subterraneus
CACACATATATACATACATATATATATATATATATATATATACACACACACACACACATATATAAAGGTCATGACGGAGGTAAAGGTCATGACCGTTGACTGCCTGCCAAAAGGATATGTGCTTAATCCCAGACATGCCCAGTCTACCTCTAGGCATGCTTGAGCAAGATGTATAATCCCTACCTTGCCATTTGCATCTGATAATCTATAAATGTAATATACAGGACATTAGAAATAGTGTTTCATCTAGCTAGTTAATAGGTAAGGAACAGGAGATAAAATTATCATACCAAATACAGCTCTGCTGCTTCTTTCAGTTTGGCAGAGAATGCAACAGCAAACCTGCTGCCCAACAAAACAAAATATTTAGGCAATTATCTTAGATTAACTGGATAGGCGGCACAACATGAAAATAAAAGTGCAAAGGACAATATACAGTATAGGACAAGTCAATTTACCATTACAATTTGATTTTGTAATCAGCTAATGGTAATGAAAATTATTCCTGTCACGTATGTTTAAAAACATGAATACTTTCTATATAAAGTAGACGGTGCAGTACTTGTGGCATTCTTCAATTATTATATGATTGCCCATGTTTATAACATAAATGTTATGTTAAATTGAGCATAGCGTTAGTTCAGGCAGGCCACAATTCCTCAACCAGCTGAAAGACCAGCTGATCACTTCTTTACATGCATTGGCCAACTCGTCCAGGGTGCCCCATCTATGCTAGCATCCTGATCTCGCGAGTTTCAGTTTAATTCTCTGGCATGTCAGGTTATATCTAAAATGGCTAAGCCTGCCCTTTCCTTTGTTTTTTCCCATTGAAGCTTGCTCTGTTCTGTACATTGCGGGCAGTCTTTTGCTGCTCCTAGAAGAGAGTCATACCACTAAATATAATGAACTATATAAGCTTTAAGATAAATTTGGTAACAAGCATTTTCCCTTTCCTTTGAAGTTAATGTATTTTGTGCATGGGCCATTTTACAAAGACGTTTTTTTTATAAAACTGCAATGCAAATAAATTACTTATGTTGACTAATAGTGGCCCATGACTGAAATGCTAGTTACAGTGTATGCTTATCTGATTTGGCCTTAATGAGCCTCCATTATAATTAAATTCATAGGCATTTGTTGTATATTATGCATACCTGAGCAGAATTATAATTTTGCCTCCTGCCCATATGATTTGCTCTGCTTTACATATCAGTTTGGGAACTCTAAATTGAAAACAAATGTTTTCAGTTGTGTAGTCAGGATCCACCCACAAATCAGGCAGTCCAGACAGGTACTTCAGATGGTGCCCACAACAGTTGTCTCTTTGGAAAATCATCCCCACATAGGTCTTGTTCTGATTGGATTAAGGTAGTCCAATCATGTTAGCGCCTGTGGTTGAAAATAATTTTGTTGTTCTGATTAGTTTGATGTAATCCAATCGCCTGCTTATGATTGGATTGACACTCATTAGCTCTGCAGGTTAGTTCCCAGTCTAAACTAATATGTGATGTGGAGCCAATCATAAAAGTGGAACTTGCAATACCAGAACGGTTTGAGCCAGGCTAATACAATGCCTTGGTTGAAAGAACAACCTCTTCATTTACTGCTTTACATTATATGATTTTCACAAAATTCTTTACGAATATCCTATATTATTTACTTAATTATTTATCTTCATTTTTTTTCTACATCACCTGGCTTTTTGAAGCACCTGCTCCATAATCACACGCTTCTGCACAACCTTCATATCTTCATTTATGTCTGTTCCTCCAAAGATAACACCAAATGGCACTTTGATGTCTGGTGTAAACATTAGATATAAAGCAAAGATGTCTTGACAATTGTAGAGACAGTTAACATACTTTTAATTTAACTTGACAAGTGATAATACACTGACATATGAAATGTGATTATATAATGAAATCCGTGTATAAATACGTTTTTAGGGAACATTCACCTAAGAGTAGCCTGCCTGCTTTAAACAGGTGTATAGCCAGTGCACCCTCAAATGGTGGTTTCTGATTGAAAATGTTTGCCACATCGACAGAAGACCGGAATTCTGACGCGTCTCTGAGATCACAGGTGTGACCTGCTGATTCAACGTGTGCCCTGAGGTAAAAACAACAGTACGTTGTATATTGTAACATACAGTGTAAATTAACATAGGGTTGTTGTGTTTTTAAGGCCATTACTATTGCTACTGCTATTATTGCTACAGCAGCTTCACTCATCTACAAATACATTTACCTTATCCTTTCAGCTGTGGTGCAGTTCCCAGTTTTTGGACTGAGACAGGCAAGAAAAAGTAGTTTCATTTCGTAACTAATATCTTAGCTACCGGATAAAAACATGCATTAATGCATAACGGGAAAATAAAATAGCGAAGAGAGTACTGGTAGCGGTATACTATTTTATTTGGTTGTCAAGCCTGCTGAACTGTATTCAGTCTCATATTTCCTGGACACGTAGCTATTTATGGCATGAGCGGCAACTAGCACGATCCGATCCTAGCACTGTGCTAGCCACCGGCTAACCACAGATGAGCGGCTTGTTAATGTTTACATGTGCGTCTCTTATATGCATCCCCAGAAACACGATCACGAAGGGGAGGGGAGCAGGACTGCACATTTCCGAATCAAATGTGACCCAGTGTCATGCAGTGCAAGTGTAATGTCTGCATAAAACGCACACACACCACGTTGTTCTTTCGAGAAAAAAACGGAATATACACAACAGCATTCTAAGATGAAGCATTGGATGTGAAACGTGTTTAAATCACTTTTAGGAGCATGCGCAGTCGTAATATGTGGAACAGGCAACAGTGTCACGCGGTAGTACTGTGACAGTGTGTTTTCAGTGGACTTCCACTTTTTTAATCTCCATGAAAGAGACTAAGACTAGATTTGGAGTTTAAACAATAAACGCATCAGGGATCGCCGATTACATTCATGGAGAACTTGGGAACGTGTTTTCATAAATAAAGGTAGTGTATCACCACACACAAAGATAGCAAGTTTATGTTTACACTCTTCAACAGCCAGTTTACCATTGTCTACGAGTTTCAGTATGGCAGATGCTAAGCACATTTAGTAAATGCAAACACCAGCCTATGTTATGTTATGTATGAAAACGCCTGACTAACATCTAATATATATGTTTTATTCTTCTGTACAGTTTAGAAGTACAGTACAGGAACCGGGAGGAATCATCCCCAGCCCATATACGTTGAGAATGGCAAACAACAGGGATGTCAGCGAGAGCACCCCTCTTTTGGAATCAGAATCAATACACAGACCTACACCATCCGTGTTCCAGGGAAGGAGGCTGGCATGTGCAGCCGTTCTATTGGCAGAATCGTTAGAGAGAATTGCATTTTATGGCATCACATCCAATTTGGTGCTTTTTCTGAATAGTCCTCCTTTTTACTGGGAGGGAACTCAGGCAAGCCAGACACCTTTGCTGTTCATGGGAATTACTTATTTGATTTCACCATTTGGCGGCTGGTTGGCTGATGCATACCTTGGGAAATTCTGGACAATTTCTGGTAGTTTGATCCTGTATTTTGCCGGTATGCTGTTTTTCCCCTTCATTGCAAATGAGAACACTAGAATAGGTCTATGTGGTGAAGAGATGGCTTTCCCAGTACAGCCTGCTGAGTGTCTGAGCATGAATAGTACCCCTCCCAGCAATATTACTTGCCCTACACGAAGTCTGTATTGCCGTCCTGCGATCTACAGTGGACTCATCCTAATTGCTTTAGGCGTGGGGACAGTGAAGTCCAACATTACTCCCTTTGGGGCAGATCAGGTAGTGTATCAAACAACAACTCGTACATACCACATTCTTTCACATTAGTATTAAGTCCATTCTGTGAGGAACTACATTTGTCTGGGGTATCATTCCTTTTAGAGGTTAGCCCTCCTTAAGTTCAGACATGCAGTGTAACAAGCACTGATTAAGAGGACTGTTGTACTGTGGCTGTTGAATTTACATACCAGGTGACTGTAATCACTCACTTTACATATTGTTTCAAATATTTGAACGGAGTCTGTACTGTAGCAGCATGTAGTCCTGGGTGTTTCTTTGAAGGCCACCCATTCACCGCAACTACACTAGGCTCTACTCTACGCTAGCAGAAGAATATTGGTAATGAAGAAGTGAAACCTGTCACATCCTTTTGCATGACAGAATTATGCTAGGATTGCCCAGAATTCCACCACCTCATACACACACATAAATAAATAAATAATCTAAGCAGAAGTAGGGAATTACATTTTAAATATGATTTATTTTGAATAGCATTTATACAGTCATATGGTTTTATTAATGTAAGCAGTGGCCATTTTTCAGATAGGCCTACTTAAAAGAAAATGTTTACAGGAATATAAATTAATTTGATATGTGAACAGTTCTAGTAGTACAAAGCAATACTTTACAATGTGGAAACGGCAATTGTATGGAATACATTTGATATTAGTAATGGATAACAATAATGTAAGTCTACGTGATTTTAACTTTTTCCTAAATTAAAAAAGGATGTAGTTTCCTCATTTACTTTCTCTTTCAGTGCATACTTCTTCAGACAGGTGAGCATGAACTCAGATTTAGCAGGTTGTAAAAACTGGTCAGTTTAAGAAAGGGCTTACCAGAATGTAAAAAAATAAATTGGAGCGTTATTTCACTTGAGCAATATATCACAATATCATCTCTTTTTATGAATTATTCTAATTCTTAGGTTAAGGACAGGGGTCCAGAAGCCACACGCCGATTTTTCAACTGGTTTTACTGGTGCATCAACTTGGGAGCCATTATGTCGCTGGGAGGTGTGGCGTACATCCAGCAGAATGTGAACTTTGAGGTGGGCTACATCATTCCAGCAGTGTGCCTGGGGGTGTCCTTCTTTGTCTTTCTGTTGGGCCGCATTGTCTTCATCAACAAGCCGGCTGATGGCAGTGCCTTCACGGACATGTTCAAGATACTAAGTTTTGCCTGCTTCTCCTCAAAGATATCAAAGGAACCAAGCCTGCTTCGGTGAGAGGTCATAACTGTCTGCATCACTTTAACTAGTGCATTTGTTAGTAAGACAGAAAGGAGCAGAATTCCACATAAGTAGAATCCAGGTGGAATAAACCAGGCACATACAGTAGCAGCTGATTTAATATCAAAAACATTTTATATTCCTACCCCGATATTAGTACATTGTTATTACTATTAATAGCGGTTCCGTATGACTGGAAGGGAACCATGAGAATGGTACAACATGATGTTGATGATAGAGCCTGATATGAAATACTCTTTGATCTCCCTGTTCAGCTTTTTTTTTTTTTGCTCTAGTTCAAGTAGTGATCATCATTCCCTTTGGAGGGAAGTTAATGCAAAGTCCCGTTACATGACTTTGAACCAAACTAGCACAATTGGTAAAAAAGGAAAACCTTGACATTGAATATTTAAGTTGGCCAATCCTACGGCCTTTCAAAAATTCCTTATTAAGGCATTTTCTCCAGAGATGAGGATTATTGGCTTTAGAATAAAGTTTCTGTCTTATCTTTGACTGGAAGTGCTGCTATTTAAGGCAAAGCGTTCATCGAAAAGGCTGATTAAGCCTTCCATCTCACGAGTATAGTTTGATCTGCAACTCTTATTTGTTAGCAGCAAAAAAGTCCAGTGTATTTCTATCAAGCATGCTTTTGCTTTGAACATTGATTTTTTCTTCCCTTACTTTAAAAAGGCCGAGACCAACAATGCTGGATAGTGCCAAAATGATCTATGGAGGAAGATTCCCAGAGGAGAAGGTGGATGAGGTGAAATCTCTGGTGAAAGTCCTTCCGGTGTTCTTTGCTCTGGTCCCATACTGGATGGTATACTTTCAGGTGTGCATTACAAACATCTGCATCCTCTTGTGTTTTCAGGCATGTCTTAGGTGTGTATAGGTCTGTATGAAACGTGCATGTAGACGTAGATGTAGACAAATGATTACAAACGCATCATACATTATATTACATGCATGCTGTAGACAGTGTGCCCACTGTATATGTTGGTGATCAATACAAGTTCATCAATAGTCTCCTGTTTGTATTGCAGATGCAGACTACATACATCCTGCAAAGCTTCCATTTGAGAATTCCCATTAGTGGCTTCAACACGTCTGACCACAGCAAGGTAAACTACACTAATACCCGAGAAGTTAGTGGTGATGGAGTTAGCTGGAGATAAAGCAGGCAGTGGGTCGTTCTGCAGTTAGTAGGTCATGTTAACAGTCGTAGGCAACAGCTGGAGGCTGTGAAGGCTGCTAATGCACAGGGGGATTATTTCTTATTCCTGTGTACAGATTAGCAAGCGGGCTATGAGTGTGCTGTGTCTGCGTCACAGCAATGCCTCTATCTAGACCCCATTCTCTCTGACTAGGTGCAGGCGTACACACACACACAGATCATAAGCATAGTTGACGGGACTCTTTGAATACTGCAGTACCCTCAATTAAAGATGTTCAACTCCTCAAAGTGTTGAAGAAAAGACGAGACTGGTATAGGCCTACACGGCACCTCTTATTTGCCTTTTTAAATGGGCACATTTAAGGTGACAAGTGAAGTGCACAGTTCTCACTCAAATGTGAAATGAAACGACTGACATTACTATCCTAGGCTGCTGTGGGGTGAGATAATGATGTAAAGGCAATGTGTGTACAGGTGGTGTAGTCACCTGCCTGCACTGAATACGTGCTGTAGGACACAGCGGCTTAGTTTGATACATGTAGTACACATGCATGCATACAGTACACATTCATATTCTACAGTGTGTGAGAGCACTGAGCTGGAACAGAGCTGGTACATGCTGTTTTATCAAATAAGGAACTGGGTCTTTTCTGAAGCCAGTCTCTGCATTTCACAAAATCAATAGGGAAGTGAGATTAAACACCTCTGGTTTGGTGATTCAATCCCTCGACTCACCTGACACCTTTCAGTGGCAAAACATTAATAATATACCATGTTGTCCATTAAACAAAACTGTAAATTATATAAATACATTGAATAAATGTTTTGGTTGACAAACATTTTTGTTGAATAAATGTTTAGTTGATGTTTTGGTTGACAAATACTTTGCAGTAAATATTTGTTGCTGGTATTTTTCAGTATCGGCATTGCATACAATGTGTGGCAAAGAACTTTTTTTATCTTTGCATGAAGTTTACTTTCACAATCTCGTAGCTTCAGCTGGACTGCTGCTTGCCTCTCAAACCTGGACGTGGGAAACATTCAGCATTTCAATATGCAAAAAAGGGAAGAAAAAGTTCTGCGGCACAGCACACAATTGCCCATGGTTACTCTAATAACTGGAAATTCAATTTGAGAATAAATGTCACTGTCAAAACTATAAAACCGGAGTGGCATTGGGAGCACAGATGACATTTTATTGATGCAAAATAGCATTCCTTCCGTTTTACGTACCGTAGCGGCACACCAACCAGGATATACTGTCTAAGTAGCCAAAATTTGTAGATGTATAGGAATGTTCAAATAAGGCATAGCTATTCTTATGAATGGTGTAGTTTCTTTCTGATTCTTAAAAATAGTCTTTTGCGCAATTGTTTATTGTTTATCCATCATTTCACTCACTATTCACTGTGCATATTTTCAGAGCATTAGCATGTTTTAAAATGTGAGCTCACTGAATACATTGTGTGACAATTTGGATTACAGCTAATTTAGTATCTAAAGTGTATTTATTAAATAAACAACAGCTCTCAAGCAATTAATTTGAATGAAATGCTTGGTCTTACAGTAGTGCACATACTCTGTAGGCACAAGATGATCAACAAGAAAGACAAAAAAGTTAAAAATATTCAGTATTTTTAATAAAAATGGATATGCATGAAAGCATGAAATTAACTACAGAATTAGGTGACCAACTGTTTGGTTCTGTCCACTTGGGGGCACCAAAGCAATATCAAGCCTACAGTACAAACACAAACACACACACACACACACACACACACTCACTGTTAGAGGACTGAACTGAATGCACTGCCATTCTCTGTTGTTTTTCATGCCTTGTGCCTTTTGCACTCTTCCACTTCTCCCTCACGTCTTCCCTGCGGATTCCCGGCAGATGACATTCCGCTTCCCTGCCGCCTGGCTGACGATGTTCGACGCCGTGCTCATCCTCACGCTGATTCCTCTTAAGGACAAAGTGGTGGACCCCATCCTTAAACGCCGCGGCCTGCTGCCCTCCTCGCTGATGAGGATTGCTGTGGGGATGTTCTTTGTCATGTGCTCAGCTGTGGCAGCGGGTGAGTGTCCTAACAGAGCGGCCAGCCAAACGTCCGGGCTTCAGACTTAAAGTTAGCCTCTGTCTTCTAACATACAACGTTTCCCTCCAATGCTTTTCATTATTATAGAAACATAAAGTTGATCTGTGATGAGTACTTTTCATGCACACATCTGGTTTTGTCACAGATGTGCGGGGAGGTAGTTGTTTTTTTCTAATGGGCAGTCTTTCACAACTTTGTTGTTTTTCCAAGTTGCATTCATCAGTAAAATGACTGGTAAAGAAAACTAAACATCAAAGTTGTACAACAAACGCCAATGTCAGAAACCAGTGCTTTCCAACTGGATAGATCTTCATCACCTTTATTAAATCTTAAGTGGTTGCTGGTTGTCTTGTCCTTTGTTTTCATCTAATATCTCATCTAGCATCTAATTATTGGAGGGGAATCTTTATTCAAAACTAATAAAATGCCTGGATCATTATACTGTAGCTCTTTTCAACTTTAAATTGCTGCCCTCTCAAAGCAATGGAGGGGGAAATACTGGAGTCACTACAGCCAAGCCAATGGCTGCAGGCACACCTTATTACCTCCATCATTACACGCATGTATTTGACATCATACTATTTTGTCTACTTCACATTTGTGCTGTCTAATGTATTTATGATCGGATTTTGCTCTATATGAGCTAGGGAGATTTTTCGACAAATGTTAGCTGGCCTAAATAAAGTTGGTTGTCTGCATTCTTAATAATACAGCACTCTATCCTCCTGAGCTGTTATAGCACAGACCTGGTCAAGACATAAAAAGCCCCAAGGTGTTCCTTATTTCATCAGGCTTACAGTACACAGTGGGAGCTGTGGCATCTCATACTTTGGTTCAGTTTGGCTGCACCCGCATCCGACAGCGTCACTCAGTCAAATTCTGTTCCAGCTTGTGGATTATCTTGGAAATGTAGTCTGGGCCCAGCCTGTCAGTGCCACTGCATTGATCTATTCAGGCTAAAGCATTTTGACTGAGACTAGCCTTGAGGCCGGCAAACCATTAACACACTTCAGAGCTTGTTTTTATTCTGCCGTTTTTTTTTTCCCCTCTCAGAAGCACCTCCGTTCCAGAATGTGAACAAACTGTCGTATGTGACCTTTCAAGTACTGATTCATTTAACGGACTGCTAATTGCTACTGGGGCTGTTTCCCCAAAAAATGTAGTTAGTTTTCACTCTTAGAGAGCTGACATTACAACAACAATGAATCATCAGAATATATTGTACATAGTACATAACTACTGTCCATCTGTGTATCTGTAACCCTGCGTGTAACATTTCCACCTGCTACTTGTGTTAAGAGCCTGGGAACAACCTTAAAGGCATACATCATTCCCAAGTGTGGCACCTTAGCCAACACTCTGATACAACACAACTGATAATCCAGCTAATCACTGGCCATGCCTGTGTGTGCACACAACATCCAATAACGGCGCCAATAGTGGTGTAAAAGATGGAAGTGCAGCGACGCCATGCATGCGGTAGACATGGCCCATTGAAATACACAGGGTTGACATCAACACAACCTGTTCACAAGTGCAGTTGAAATGGACTAAATGAAGCGATGTAGAGCCGGGCATTGCTACAGGTAGAATGTGATTTGTAGCACAGGGAGGAAGGGTAGCCGAGATAGACAAATACACCCTTGGGGCTGAACTGGTGGTAGAAGACGTATTAACATTAGCATTGCATGTTTCAATCACATTGAGTGAAAACGGCAGGAAAAAAAAAAGAGAAAAATATATATTCTAGGTGAGAACTTTAAATAATTGTTTCCCCAACAAAAGAGCCCACATGCCCACATCATGCTAATGCATTTGTACAGCTGGCTCACACTGGGGTGCTGCTGCTATCACACATAGGAATGCCAATTAGTTCTCTCATTATTATGTAATAATAATGAACATATTTTTCATAACATCCTAGTTTTGTTTCTCATATGGTGATGACAGTAAAAATGAGCATAATGAGATCACTATGCTAAATTTTACGCTGTACAGCTAGTTACAATAAGGTAGTTACACTCACACAGCATAAATACAATCAAGATTTGACATGGCAAACATGGGCAGTCGTCTCCTGCATTAACATGGCTTCTCCAACATTGTAAAGATATGCATAAACGGTTCTACCGGTTCTTTATTTTCAGGGGTGTCAGGCAGGCCGCAGCACTGCATATTAATATATCACCAGCGTGTTGAAAGATGAATACGGACAATGTTTGGAAGCAAGTTATTTTGTTGCTGGTGTGATGTTGTGGTGTTAGCTTTGGTTTGCCCAGGTATTATTGTATATTACACAAGGTGTGGAGCTGTGAACCTTAGAGGTGGCACAGAGGGAATGTGATCAGAACTTAAAGAGGGCCTCTGAGACTCCTCATCCCCAACCCAGCTCACATCTTCCACCTTTCACCTGTTGGGAGAAGATCATCTCTCTGGTCCCATTTGCCATTGGTAAATCGCAGTTCTGATTCAATACAGTCCAGTGACTGTATCGATAAAATGTGTGTGTGTGTGCGGTAGCAAATGTAGTCGTTGTGAAAAACAGATTATTAAATGTGTTGGAAAAGACATACCTAGTGTATTACTTTTTAAGTGGACTGTTTTCAGTCTGAGAGTTTGTAAAAGGCATGTTGTGGAAACTAATGAGGATGCTTTTCGGATTTCAGTTGAGACTGTCCACTGGGCAAGTGGATGTATTTTTATTTCATGTCCGTTTGAGCCGTAGCACTGACTTGAAGTCATTCCTGAGAGGCAGGATAAAGAGTTCATGAGGGTGCAGCTACACCAGCGTTACTGTAAGTGCAGAGAAGACCTAGCTAAATAGACTAAAGGTTCTTCTCTCGCCTCTTTTGACCAGTCGTTGGACTCTAATTTACTGACTGCATAAAGACCCGTACTGTGTTTAGTTAATCTATAAAATATGAATTCCATTGTGTACATAGTTGTGCGTTCATGGGATTTAGCATGTGATAAAATGTAATGGATTTTATACATTTTATTTCTTTCCTTTGCTTAGTTTGTTCTCTCTCTCTCTCTCTCTCTCTCTCTCTCTCTCTCTCTCTCTCTCTCTCTCTCTCTCTCTC
>JAODUH010003382.1:0-11389 GCA_027564835.1 Typhlichthys subterraneus
ATTTCATATGCAGCTAAGCATATTAGCACGGAGTTGCTTGACGTAGCCCAGCGCGCTGCGGCTAAGTTGGGCCTCTCCATTCCCCCTCCGCCCATTGCCGAGGGTTCGCTCCTGGACGGAGAGTTCTATGAGGGAGCCCCTCGTTGAGGCACTCCCCTCATCCCGCTTTTCCCTGAGGTCCCTGGGGAGATCAAAAAAGGGTGGACAAACCCCTTTTCCGCCCGTGCACCAGTCCGGGGGTTTGTAGGGGGTCAAGTAGCGTGTGCGATCAACACGCAGGCTTTGCTTAAGCGCTACCAAGCTAAGCTGCTGACGGAGTTAGCGACGTCTGTGACGGCAAGCATCGAGGTACTATTAGAGCTGCGGAAGGCTACTGACCTATCACTGCGCCTCACTTGTTGCGCTGCCCAAGCTGTAGGCCGAGCCATGGGAGCCAACATAGCAGGCCACCATGCACTATGGCTTTCTCTGTCACGCTCGTTGGAGAAGGACAAGACGCCGCTGCTAGACGCTCCGGTCTCTCCCGAGGGTGCCTTCGGGGAGGCCGTGGAGTGAATGACTGTGAGGTTTGAGGAGGCAAAAAAGTGCCAGGAAGCACTTGCCACGTGCATCCCGCGCCAGCGTCGAGAATTCTCTCGCCCCTCGGCCAACAGCTCTTCTCAGCCACCCAAGGGAGACGGAGCCTTCCGATCCCCGCCTCAGAAGCAGTCTCACCCACGGGGCTCGAGAAGAAACTTTTTCCGCCCCGGGTCCTTCGGTGACACAACCGAAGGACCCTGAACAAGCTCTAAAGAGGAGCGGGGCAAATTTGACATGGCCGAGGCCCGCAAAACGTTGCTCTCTCCCCCGACACGAGGCCGGAGAGCACGTTATGTCTGCACAAACACATAAACACATACACTTGCCCGACCACTCGCCCAAGTATGTTGTTTACTCTAAGCATGCCACACTCCTGCTATGCACACAGCGTTTATCCCAGTCCCGATTACATAAATCCCGTTTAAAGAGACAGGGAAATTACTGTCCTTGTTCTACCAACGCCAACTCGCCAAACGAATTAAACACAATCTGCCCAGTTCGACACTCGAGCTCGTCCGAAGTAATAAACCCAGCCCCTCCATTGTCTCACAACATGCGGGGAAGTGTAAAGCAATTGACCATGAGCGGGCTCTCACCCGACCTATTGCGATACAGGCCCGCACTACTACAGTGCGCAGAGGCATGGCACGCGTACATGGCGTTCCCGTGGGTTCTTAAAACAATAGAAGTGGGTTACATCATTCAGTTCGCACCCCTCCCTCGATTCAAGAGGATTGTCAATTCTATAGTGCTGAACAAACTACGCTTCTCCTTTCAGAGTCGAGCGTATGAATTCTAAGCTCTGCCTTTCGGCCTGTCTTTAGCCCTGCGCGTTTTCACCAAATAGGTGGAGGCTGCCCTAGCACCGCTGCGCCAGCAAGGGGTGCGAATATACAACTACCTGGACGACTGGCTAATATGCAGCTCGTCTCAGGCCAAAGTCAACCAGTATACTTCACTGACAGTGACGCACCTGGGAAAATTGGGCTTCACAATCAATATGGAGAAGAACGTGCTGGTGCCAAGCCAGCATTGCACCTTCCCGGGCGTAGAATTGGACTCTACCACGATGATGACACGCCTTTCTCCAGACAGGATACAGGCTATCAGGTCGTGTGTGAGGCTTTTTAGAACTGGTCAAATGGTGACGCCGCTACAGTGCCAGAAACTTCTGGGCATGATGGCGGCCGCGGCGCTGCCCATGGGCATGCTGCGCGCCCGTGCGTTGCTGATGTGGTATATCAACAAACGTCTTCATCCTACCAGGGGCAGACACCGCATGCTAACTGTGTCCCCAAGGTGCAGGAGGGCATTGAAGGTGTGGAACGAAGCCCAGTTCCTCCACAACGGGGCCCCATTAGGGAACGTGTCGCGTTGCGCCACAATTTCCACAAACGCGTCCACCGCGGGGTGGGGCGCTGTTTAGAATGAAGCGTCGGCCAGCGGCCGTTGGACAACGGCCCAGGAAAAATCACACATAAATGTGTTGGAGCTGTACGCAGTGTTGTTAGCACTACAGCATTTTTCGTCAGTCCTCAGAGGCCTGAGGACTGACGTGAGGTCAGACAATGTCCTGGTGAGGTCAGACAACACGTCAGCGATAACACATACCTAGCCGAGAAAGAAGCTATACCCTTTTCCTCCGGTGGCGCTCATTCAGCCTCTACTAGACTAGAGCGAGGGACCCTGATTCTGGTGGCTCCATACTGGCCCAACCAGCAATAGTTTGCATACCTCTGCGATCTGTGTGTGGGGTCTCCATGGAAAATTCCCCCCAGCCGGGACCTGCTTATGCAGGCATGCAGGTCCATCTGGCACCCGTGCTCTGACCTGTGGTGTCTCCGAACCTGGTACCTGAGCGGGAGAAGCTCCTAGTATCAGGACTGTCTGATGAAGTAGTTGCCACTATACAGAGTGCAAGAGCGCCCTCTACGCGCTGTCAGTACTCCTTGTGGCATGATCCTTCTCAGTGCCCTGTTGGTCCAATCCTGGATTTTTTACAGGATTTGTTCGCCAAGGGAAAGGCAGCGTCAACGTTCAAGGTCTACCTAGCAGCAATTTCAGCATGCCATGTCGGCTTAAACGGATCGACACCTGGGAACCACCCACTGACATCACGTTTTATGGCCGGCGTGCGGCGCCTACGGCCAGCACGGTCCTCCTTGGTACCACCTTGGGATCTGATGGTGGTCTTACAGGCATTGGCAGGGCCCCCATTTGAGCCCCTATATTATACTGCGGGCATTAAAACTGTGTACATGAAGATAGCACTGTTGCTAGCGCTTGCTTCTGCAAAACGGGTCGGAGAGCTACAGGCCCTGTCTGTACCAAGGTTATTATAGTTTTACATTTTTCATTAGTTTTTATTTTTATTTAGTTTTGATTTTTGTTTTCAAATTCAGTTTAGTTTTAATTTGTTTATAAAGCAGGTTTGCTAGTTTAGTTTAGTTTCTATTTATTGAAAATGCTTAGTTTTAGTTTAGTTTTGATTAGTTTTAGTGTTAGTTTTAGTCTTTTGGAATATGGGTTATTTGTCAAAATCAGAAAAGGTATTGTGTAATAAAAACAACAAAAACATCATACCATTTTAGAAATACTGAATGTATTCAACAATAACAACAGTACATAAAATTTACAGATCGGCACAAATATATAAAGAGTCTACACAAGACGCTGTCGTAAGTGCAAAATGTGTAAGTAACGTGTGCCAGGAAAAAACTTTGGTTCTAGTGCATTGGCAAACTTTTTGAAGGCAATCGACTCACACAGTTGTGTACACATCCCAGTATCAATAAACATATTAACCAACGCGTCCTCCCGTTTGTGGTGTTCCTGTGTATTTACTAACCAGCAGCTATCGGTTCGCCGGTGAAGGCACTGTTGTAGTGTTCTCTGTCCCACGGTTGTCTCCGGTATGCTGGCTAGCCCTGTACTGGGGTTAGTTTCTGTTTCGGGGGAGAGGGGTTTGGCGTTTAGCAAGGTAAGATAGGTTAGCCTCCTTGTGCGCGCTTCTCAAATGCACTTTCAAGTTCATTGGATTTTTCCCTTTAATAAATTGTCCACATATTTCACTACCTTCCACTGCAAGTCACTTGCTTTTATTTGACACAAAGTCATATTCAAATTAATCCCAAATAAGACTGCCGCTTTCTTCCAACTTTCGGTACCGCCATGATGCTGAATGCAGAATGCTGTGTTCAATTTGACATGGAAGGAATGTTGTAATTTATGCGTTCCCACTCGCAAATGTAAACTTTGAAATATATTTGATCTATAAAAGAGATTGACAAAGACGAAAACTAAGGACATTTACTCTATAAAAATATAATCTTTGTATTTTAGTTAGTTTTGCGACCAGACAATACAGTTTTAGTTATTTTGTAATGCCTCGTTTTTATTTTTATTTCAGTTAACGACAATGTTTTTTTACCACAGTTTTCGTTATTTCGTTAGTTTTCGTTTAAGATTATAACCTTGATCTGTACACCCATCCTGCATGCAGTTTGTGGGGGACGGACAGAGAGTGGTTATGCGTCCTAACGCGGTGTTCACGCCAAAGGTGATTACCGCACCATTTAGGAACCAAGTAATCGAACTTGAGGCAATTCACCCTTCCCCGTTTGCATCAGTGGAGGATGAAAGGCTGAACATGTTGTGTCCGGTGCGGTCTTTACGAAGCTACGTTGATCGCACTAAGGGCTATAGGCGTAGTGACCAGCTGTTTGTGTGCTTTGGCTCCCAAGCCAGGGGTAAGCCTCTGTCCAAAGGGCGGCTATCGCACTGGCTGGTTGAGGCAATAGGGCTGGTCTACAGGTGCCTGTCCCTGGAGGTTCCGCTAGGCCTGCCTGCCCACTCGACTAGAGGGGTCTCGTCTTCCTGGGCACTTTTCAGAGGGGTTTCAGTGGATGACATATGTAGAGCGGCAAGCTGGAGCTCCACGCACACATTTGTACGGTTCTACATGCTTGATGTTACCAGATCCTCAATGAGTGAAGGAGTTGTTGGAGCATTTGACCTAGTGGTGTGAGCCACATACGCGCAGCTTTGACCTGCTCAGCCAATCGGCGTGATTGTAGAGTTTTTTGATTGGCTTACCATGATCACATGATCATGTACCATAAGTAATAGATCAGGGGGCGTATTACAGAAAGCATCCTATCTTAAGACAAAAGTTAGGATAGGATGGAAAAACAGGATTTTTCCTAATTTGGTTTTACAGAAGCAAATCCTAACTAATTTTAGGAATCCTATCCTATCTATCTTCATCCCATCTTATCTCGGTTTAGGACATCCTAAATACCCAATCCAACATCGGTTATCAACGTTTATGTTTGTTACAAAGCAACCAACGCTACTTTCTTTGACAGCTGCTGGATTTTTAAAACGTATTGCGATTTTATAACTTTAAAATAAAATGGATCAGAAACAACGGCGGGCTATTAATTTTAAGAATGACGAATTAGAGCCGTTAGTTGCACCTGTTGAGAAATCAAAAGATGTTATATTTGGTAAATTTTCACCTACGCTAACTCGGGAGATAAAGGAGAGAGAGTGGGCTAGGATCGCTGAGACAGTCTCCGTATTATCTGGCATAAAGCGCTCAGTTGAAACTCTAAAAAAGAAAATGGCCACACTGACAAGTGATGTGAAGAGGAAGGCGGCGCTTGTGTCAAAAGAGCAAAAGAAAACTGGTGGAGGTTCATCCTGTGCTGCTTCACTGACCCCGACAGAAAACCTGTATTGTTGGTCTCCTCGGGAAAGTTAATTTTGAAGGTAGGCCTGTTTACAGTGTATGCCTACGGTACCGTAGCAGATAAAGACAGTCGTCTAGAGCCTCAGGTTTTCATACTTTTATTGTACCATATTTAGCAATCGTCTACATACGCAGCATTTTAAGATATGTGTTGTAGGCTATATAGGTTATAGGCATATAGGCTATTACTGCGGTGACACTAGATATCCTTATTGTGTTGTATCGGCTACGGTACCGTACGTATAGGTTAACACATTCGTCTGGATATTCTAAGTTTTCTTTCTGTAGGATGCACTTTTCGTGATTTTGGATTTGGTGCATATTTATCCTGACCCACCAGTTGTGATCACATATACACAACCCTCTAGTAAATAGAAAATGATAACAATGCGTATTCATTTAATGTAACTAAATTGTTCTATATGCTTTTTTTTGGGGGGGGCAATATTGTTTTTTTTTTTTTTAAATCACCAATTAAACTTTTTTTTGCAGAAAAAAAACAAAAGCCATCCATCATGTCAGCAGACACCCTAGCTCTACTGCAGATAGAGAATGAGAAGCTGGAGCTCTACAAGGAGAGGCAATTGAACGAGAGAGGCTCCAACTAGAAAGGGAAAAGTTTGAATTTGAGAAGTGCAGAAAAATAAACCTGTGCAAAAAGTGCAATCATGAAATATAACCGATTCTGTAACAAATGTATTTACAGTATAGGCCTAAATCGGTAACATATTTATTTATTCGTAGTTGGTTTTTTAAATAATATTTCATGCTATCCATCCATGTATTTTATTATTAACATTTCGTTAGTGCCTTGCAATTAAATCCTGGATTATCTGATTTCTTGCGTTTATCCCAGTGTCAATTCACTGCAGCAGCATTTTGTCAGTGTCATAGGCTGGGCCTGCATCTATCTCAGGGTCTGGGAGGTTTGCCAGTCTACACATATTGTGTAGCACTGCTGTAGCTTTTATAAATAAGACCACTTTCTCCTGTGAATACTAGAGGTAACGTCCACTTGTGTCATGGCATCTCCATCTAAGAAATCCATCTTGAAGAAAATAAATGATTAGGCTATTGTTCATATATATTTATGGATTGAGAGTTGGCCTCTTGTCAGTTTAATAGCCTATTATTTTTATAATACCTGCTCTTCCAGACACCAAACAGACGCTCCTGTCTCGCCCTGCATTTTCTGTGAGCCTGGTTGTACCTAATAGATAACAAATTAATTGAAAGCATCCGATATCCTACCTAGCCTATAGGTCTAAACATTTTTAAATTAGCCTACCACATATCTGCTGGTGTGCGTTCATTTCCACTGAAGTCATTAAGAATGGCTTCAATGGATACCCAGAGTCACCAAGCAGCCGGCCACTTACACCTCTTTCCTCCAGATGAGCATTGATGTCACTGCAGACATGTTGGCTATTTATGTTTATATATTTATAGTTTTTTTTTTGACTATCCAGTTGACAGAAAATAAAGAGGACAGGACAAACTTCTGTAGAGGTAGGCCTAATGTCCAAACCCAACCAACTGTCAACAGAATTTAGTAAACGCAACACAATGTCCAAAACTGTCCATGAGCAAAAAAAAATAAACAAAACAAAATAATCAATCGTTAGCAAGTCCATAAGGCGCTCTCGTTCCTCCAAAGGAAAAAATTAAAAGCTGTTCTCACTGCACCCAGACGGGCGGCACATCTGTGCATGCTTTTCTGGTGCGAACGTGGTTCGGGGTCGTAGAAAATCGAGTTTGCAGGTGCAGCAGCAGACTGAATAGTCCTACTAACACAGACGAATGCAAGGCAGCTGAAGGCAGATGGCGAAAGCAAGGGTTGGATGGATCATCAAAACGCAGGCTGCAGCTGTATGGGATAGAGGAACAGACAAACACGAAAGAAACAATCTGACCCTATCTCTAGGCTAAAATATGTATACGCAATGTTCTTCCTATTTATTGCATGATATAAAATATATGTCCCCTATCAGGCTTATTTACCCATAGTGCAAACTCACACTCTTAATTTATGTTGCATTTCATTATAATTCCTTATATAGTATCATATTAGTAGTATTATTTATTATATCTAGTGGAATTCCTTAGTTTAAATTTTGCACAGATTTGAATATTTCTCGTAGTCCCCAATACCTTATAGTGGTCCTCATATACCCTACATTTATTATTGTATTCAATCTAATATTGACCACATTTTAGTTAGACCCAAAAAAAAAAAAAAAACACAGTCTCTGTCCAAAACATTGCAAACCTTCCTGTCCATATTTCTTCCTAATTTCATCTATGGTCGCATCTCAGACGGGTTTTGAACCAAATCTAGATCGACCCCATCCATTGTCACATACAATGGTCAGCGCGCTGAATACATATCAATGCAGCCGTCGCTACAAGGTCCGGTTCGTCATGTCACAACCAGATAAAAGACGTGGAATCTTGACAACAAAAATATTGCAGTCTCACCTTAAATATTAGCGGGCAGAATATTTGCAATTTCACCACTAGATGACAGGTATCTTTATTACAAAAGAAGCAGCAATCTCACCTATTAAATGCCATCGGAATCTTAATTACAAATAAAAAATGTATCCCGCTACCCGGATGAAAATAAAAGAAACAGGAATATGGAATAAATGCAATGTAAGACATGTTTTCAATAAAAAATAAACGAGTGCATCTCACCGTATATCCACTTCCCAGGTTTTCCTTAATTTGCACAGGGTTTCCAGCAGTGTTGACACAAATAGTACACGGTCGGGTCTCCTTCACTCTGAAAAAGGCCGCTGAGGTTTGGAGACAAGGTGATCAGTCGCCGACCGCGCACGCCAGGTCACACGCGTACGCCAGGTCACACGCGTGGAAAGCCGCCAAATGTTATGGGAAGTTTCAATAAATGGATATACTTGGAGAGAGAATCTTTAGTCTTTGTTTAATTAATCATTTCTATAGAAGAAGTTGTTACAATAACAACAAATGGGTATATCAATCAATCAATAAAAAGCAGGAAGAGGATGTAGCTTCAGTTAAAGCATATCCCAGAGTCAAGACAAAGAGGCTAAAGGACAGATGGACCTTCTATGTTCTCACATGAGAGCATATATGGCATGGTCATTAATGTAAATGGTCCTATACAAGAGGCCTCTTTATTGGCCTTCTAGAGTCTTCCTGTGTACCCTGTAGAGGTTAACTAATCTCAAACCTACAGAAACAAGTCTTAAGTGAAAAGGTCATATACAGAGTCTCTGTGAAAGCACACGAAAGGCAATTCCCAGATCATAAACACAAGACTTGTACAAACATATAATAACATATAAGAATCAGTAAAAATATGCCATTACATAGGCTTTAAATGGAACACAGAAAGGTTATAGCCGAGTTCTGTAGGTCTATAATAAAGCATTCTTCAAGTTGCCATTAGCTACCATTCTTTAGCAAACCCTGCTTCTTAAGCGTAGACATAGAAATATAAGCATCTCTGCATTTCTTTTAATATTTTATTTATCAGCGCATCTTGTAAAAGTGAAAACACTGGTGGAACTTTGAGTAGGCCACCTCCATTTAAATAGAAATATCAGATATAAACTAATAATCGGAACTGACAGTAAGGCTTAAAACAAACAACAAATTGTAAACTGAATTGCCAAGGAAAAATACATTCAACACATCCATCTAGACTGTGAAACTTTCACGCAACTAGTTGCAGGTTATAACAAAGCATATCTTATTTAATTCCAGTTAATCTTAATTACACCAATATTGTGCATGGTAAACATTTTGTTAGATGAAATTATAGAACTATAGCTTACAGCCTATACAGCTATGAAATCTGTTGATATTGTTTGAAAATATACAGCGTCAAAGATAGTTTGTCATGACCTAACCTAGTTAGGTGGACGTTTCACCGTGTAAACTCAGCCTAAACACTTGTCTTAAACAAATAATTCCTAAATCTATTGTTTTACTGTCACATTTAACTGAGTTAAGTTGTGAAGGTTAACAGGCTCTAAATTGTCTTTTTCAGAGGGGAGTGTGTGCATCAAGGCCAACGCACAGTCGTGTGGTGAATGCATCCAGGTGGCAGAGAATTGTGGCTGGTGCACCGATGAAGTAGGTTTCCTTTCTTGGTATTTTGATGTAAGGCAGTTCGTCTGACTTCTGCTGGTTATTCTTCCTGATTGGAGAAATTCAATAATGAGTTGCCTTAGTCAAATCAAGTTAATTTATATAGCCCTTAATCACATTTGAAGTCTCAAAAGGCTTTACAGCCTACATTTCACATGGAAATAAACAACACCCCTTAACCTGCTTCTCTACCGCGAGCAAGGGAGAACTTCCAGAACGGTTGAGATGCAATAGGTAGCAATAATACTTTGAATAAGACATGTATGTTTCACATTGTGCAGCTTAAGAATTAAAACATCAAGACAAATGTAAAGTGTTGTAAATAAGTTAAGTCAGAATAGTCTGTCAAGCGTAGCATTAACAGACTCCACTGGAGTCCAAGGTCCGAGGAAGTGTCCTAGCACTAGTCAAGACCAGGACCTCTCAACAACAATAACGTTTGTCTGTATTGGAGACATGACTTCGGCAGTGGTAGCCACCGCCATCCACACATTGTCCGGGTTCATGTCAGCATCTCCTCTTGACGACACTCGCCCACCGAGCAGGAGATGGCCAACAAACATCCACTGGCTCTGCACACAGTTCTCTTCCCAGCTCAGGAAACACACCGCCATCGACACGCTGTCCTTGACCAAGGCAGCATCTTCCCCCGATGACATCACCGGGCTGGAGCTTCACCATCTACACAGACTCCAGGATTGCGACAGCACCTCCCATTCACCACACTCAGAGAAAGAACAAAAACGACACAAAGGAACCCACTGTATAACAATTTAGACCCCTATGTAGAAAGAAACATTTACTGTTTCTAACTACATGCCTCACTGTACAATTAGGTTTTTAGTTTAATTTTGAAGGTCGAAACTGTACTAGCTACTAGTAAAAGTGGTAAAGCTATAAGTCCTGCTGATTTCCTTTTAATTTTAGGGATGGATAGCAAGCCTGCATTTTGTGAGCGTAAGGCTCGGGATGGAACATGTGGTATCAGTAGGTCAGATAAATAGAAAGGTGTCAATCCATGCAATGCTTTATAGGTAAACAATCGTAAAATAACAATAGAATCTTAATCTCAGCTAAACTGGCAGCCAATGAAGTTCAGCAAGAATTGTAATGATGTGATCAAAATGACATTTTCTAGTTCTTGTCAAGATTCTGGCAGCAGCATTTGGTACCATCTGAAGACTTAATACTCTACTTTATTACAGTAATCTAACCATGAATATACAAACATATGAATTAATGTCTCTGCATCTATCAAAGATAAAATCGTCCAAATCGTTGTAATGTTGCAAAGTTGGAAAAATCTAATTTTAGTAACTTAAGAGCCCCACCCTGAACACATTCATATGTCAACATTCGCTCAAATCATAGCGCCACCTACTGGCAACAGAAAACAATTGTTGTAACTTCTTTATAAATCCTCAAATCTGTACCAAATGTTTACCAATTCATAAGAGCCCCAACCTGTACACATCGACATGCCAACATTCACTCAAAGTTATAGCGCCACCTACTGGCAACATTAATATATAAGTTTTATGCTTTCATTCCTTGCTCCTAGCAGGTTGCCCACATTTTCTACAGAATCGTCTCACGCAACACGCATAATGATTTATATCCGAAATCGCGCCACGCCCCGACGTGCGTCACGGCGCGAGGGCCCGTCCAGTGTTGCTTGCAACCCTAGTTAGGGCCCGAGCACACACAGTGTGCCCAAGCACACCAACTTTAATAGATTCATAAGAGTCCCGCCATGAACACATGTATACGTAACAATTACCTTACAGTCAGAGCGCCACCTACTGGCAACAGGAAGTTACACTTCAACAAGCAGCCCCCGCCTCACGTTTGACCGACATTTACGAAATTTCTGTGGCACATGTATGAAGTATAGCCGGACATAAAATTCTCTTGGTGCCA
>JAODUH010003383.1:0-11389 GCA_027564835.1 Typhlichthys subterraneus
TGGGGTCCCTTACTGAAGCTGCTGCCCCCGCGACCCGACTTCGGATAAGCGGGAGAAGATGGATGGATGGATGGAGTAATAAGATAACTATTTACGTATTACTCTTTCAAAAAGTAATATTACTTTACTTATTACTTATTATTGGGTATTAAAATTAATTAGTAAAGTTACTAGTACATTACTATATTACATTCACAATCACTACCCTGCCTCACCCCTTCTGAAAAATGACAACCTGTGTAGCCAGCTCATTTTAGAATTGAATCCTCTTTATTGGAACAATACTAACCTTAGGAGAAGCCAACAGTCAGCCAAAGTGAAAACATTGGAGCCTCTCAAACCAGATGATTGGACAGGTTGGTTCAATTAGCCTACCCTAATTTGTTAGGACCAGAACTCTTGTTCTTGTAACGGAGTAATTACAACATTACATTAGTGGTCTAGTGGTCTGGGTGTTGGGCTCCCAGCCAAAAGATTGTGGGTTCAAACCCCAGTGTTGACCTACTTGAAAGCATCCTAGCATCAAGCGCCTTGCATGGAAGCAATTGGCAAATGTGAGGCAAAATACTGTAAAGTGCTTTGAGTGGCTGAAAGGTTAGAAAAGCATTTTATAAATCTAATATAAAGTGAAATTATTGCTGTTTTGGAAATAGTAGTTAGTTACACTAATAATTACTGAAGAAAGTAATAATATTACAGTAACTAGTTACTAGTAACTACCCAAAACTGAAAGAAGTACATAGTAATACCCATATAACATTATATTCCATTATATTCATAATTGTGCAGGATTCCTGCATTTTGTCTTTTCATTTACATCAATAAACTTTGACATGTCCAATATAAATTGATGCAGTTTGGGGGTCCTCCATCTTAAGGTGGAGGTAGAAGGATGTTGTAACACCCACTGAGTGATATAATGTAACTTCAGGTCAGTAATGGGATCGCCATGCTCTACTATATGTATAAAACACTGGTTAAACCACAATTGTAATTCCAGGCACAAACCCAGAGTGTTCGTATAATAGCTTCCAGGTGTCTCTTCCACTTTAAATGTTCAGGTAGGCTAGCCCAGTGCCTTAATGGCTAGGTCACTGATGCCTCACATCCAAAGCCAAATGCATAAACTAATGCAACCGATGGACTGATGTAGGACTACACTAATCATGTCAGATGCTAGTTGCTGCTGTTGTGCCCTAAGATAAGCATAAAACACATTATGTTCTGGTCACTTATGTCGCTTGGCAGAGAAGGTTTTTGACACTTTTATCCCTCAGTCAAAACTGAAGATGCATTTGTTTGTCAGTGAACACTAAATCCCTCACTGCTGAGTGAAATTATGCTGTTTTTCACAGAAAGGAATTTATGTTTATCCTTCTGTATATGCCAGGCCCTCACATCTATACATGTAATTTAAACAATTTGATGAACAGATCTGTCATTAATAATCTGTAAAATTATATTTTTTGAAATGTTACCAGACAGCTCTGTCTATAGCAAGATATAACATCATTAACACTACTCAATCAGTCTACACTTCCCTGTGTGTAAGGTGTAGCGCTTTAATCAATAGGCTTCACAGTAACATGTAAAACCTTCTAATCTGTCTAGCAGAGGGACAAAAGGCACTAGTGTTAGTGGCAGCTCATAGGTACTAGTGTGGACGATAAGCCAATTAGCTCACACAAGATAAAACCTGAAGCCATACCCTTGTATGGACTTTGAACACAGACTGTGATAGGTACATGTTCACTGTGGAGGCAGGCTGGTGTCAAGGTGAATGCACGCCTGCCTGCCTCTCCAAAATTAGTTGTAGGTCTCTCACATTCTCTTTTGGTTTTGCTGTACTATTTTACTACAGTAAGATGAATAACATGCTTATACCATATTTAAGATCACTATAAATGAGTGAAATATTTTGTCAAATGTTACATTTCACTAAAAATCTAAGGTACATTGCGCTCCTCAGTCACACAACATATATTTTTCTCCCCCAACTTTTGTTAAAAAACAACTGGGCATGAAAATGCACATGGATGTAAAAGGCAGAAAGGAAGAATGCTGTAATTCTAGGAAATATATTACTGTAAAATGTATTGTGTAGGGCTACAGTGAAGATTCAAATGCAAATTGTGGTCCACTTATATATGTCCATCCATCCATCGTCACCTGCCCCCAAACCGGAGGACCCTAAACCGCCCTTTCCCAAAGCCAGCTCTGAGGGATCCCAAGGCGTTCCCAGGCCAGTGTGGTGATATAATCCCCCCACCTAGTCCTGGGTCTTTCCCTAGGCCTCCTTCCAACTGGAACACCTTCCTGGGGAGGAGCCCAGGGGGCGTCTTTACCAGATGCCCGAACCACCTCAACTGGCTCTTTTCCACGCAAAGGAGCAGTGGCTCTACTCCGAGTTCCTCAGACTTGGTCTGGTGGTGGTGGGGGGGACAGGATGGTAAAGTGGTCTGGGTGCTTGGCTTCCAGCCAGAACGTGATGGGTTCAAACCCCAGTGTTGACCTACCTGTAAGCATCCTCAAGCAAGGTGCCCAACCCTCCACCACCCAACTGCCCCCGGTGGCCAGACGCACCCCAAATGGCAGCAATCATCATGTGTGTGTGAATGGGTGAATGTGAGGCAAAATGCTGTAAAGCGCTTTGGATTAAAGCACTATATAAATGCAGTCCATTTACCTATCTCTTCAGCTAGAACTACACCACAGTGATCTTCGCTTGTGCGTCTGGGAGCGACTGCCTATCAACAGAAAATGTCAAGTCGCTGCTTGACTCTTTGGTGTAGCCACTGGACCAACCTAATCCACGCCTTGGTGTAGTTCTTTCTTAAAGGAGAAGCCAGCCACCCTCCTGAGAAAACCCATTTCGGCAGTGTGTACCTGCGATCTAGTTAGTTCGGTCATGTAATAGGCACTCCATCGGTTTCCTGCTGACAACCATGGCATCAGATTTAGAGGTGCTAATCCGTATCCATACCACTTGACTGCAAATTTATCTAGTGAGTGCTGCAGAACCGTTGATGCCATCAGGACCACATAATCTACAAAAAGCAGCCATGAGATCGCCAGACAACTGAATCGCAACCTCTCCCCACTCTGTCTACATATTGATATCCAGTTCAAGAATATTACAAACAGGATTGATGACAAAGTGCAGCCTTGGTGAAGGCTAACCCCCAATTGGAACACATCCAAGTTACTTACGGGAATCTGTACAAAGCTCTCGCTTTGGACATACAGGGATTGTATTGCCCTTAGAAAGGACCCCCTCACCCCATAATTGCACAGCACCTCCCACAGTATCCCCCGGGAGATCTGGCCATATGTCTTTTCAAGATCCACAAAACACATGTAGTCCAGAAGGGCATACTCCCAGGCCCCATCTAGGATCCTTGCGAGAGTAAAGATCTTGTCTGTTCCACGACCAGGACAGAATCCGCATTGTTCTTCTTCAAACTGAGGTTCGACTATCGGCCGAACCCTCCTTAGCAGCACCTTAAAGTAGACTATACTAGGGAGGCTGAGTAGTGTGATACCCCTGAAATTGGCACACACTCTCTAGTCCCCCTTTTTTAACAGGGGAACCACCTGACACTTTATTTGCACTGTCCCTGTATTCCACGCAATGTTTAAGTAGCGTGTCATCCAAGACATTCCCTCCACACACAGAATTTTCAGCATTTCTGGACAGATCTCATAATTCCCTGGGGCTTTGTCATTGTAGAGTCGTTTGACTACCTACAGTGACCTCCCCCAGGGAAATTGATGATGATCCCCTATCAGCCTCCAGCTCTGTTTCTATCATAGGGAGTGTGTCAGTTGGATTCAGCAATTCCTCAAAGTCTTCCTTCCATTACCCATCCCATCCTTACTGTACACAGCTTGGATGATTCCCCTTTTCCCCCTCCTGCGGAGGCGGACGGTTTTCCAGAAGCACCTTGGTGCCGACTGAGACTTCAAACCTATTCCACACCTGCTGCTTTGCTTCTTTCATGGCAGATCCTGCAGCCCTTCTGGCCCATCGGTACCTTGCAACCGCCTCTGGAGACTTTCAGAACGACATATGCCTCCTTCTTCAGTCGGACGACTTCTCTGACCACAGTGTTCGAGAGTTACCACCCTTCGAGGCACTTAAGACGTTGAGACCACAGCTCTCTGCTTCAGCAATGGAAGCTTTGACCATTGCCCACTCAGGTTCATGTCCCCAACGCCCACCAAAATGCCAGAGAAGCTCTGATTAGCCTATAAGTGTGTTGTTTGCATTTCATTTATGAAAGTCTGCATCTTAGATTCTATAGCCTAACCATGCTAGAAGAAGGAATCTTGAATTTGTTCTGAAAAAAGTATCTAACCAGACCTATATTATAATATTTTTAATTCCCCTCAGGATCTATTATTCTCAGTATTAATTTACATGGAATGATTATAAGACACATACAAATGGTGAAACACATATGTCAGCAAATGAAATGGTCAGTTGAATTTTGTTAAAGTAACTGTAAAGGCAGTTGTTAGAGATAAAAACTGATTAACCTGGACTGCTGGCTGTCTGTTTTCACACTCTGCTTGTGTGTGGTAGCAACAAATTATGGCTTCTTCATTTTTGGATTAGCCTATGTGATTTGTGACATTATCATCAACAGCAATTGCAGGTCAGGACCACTTGCCTTTAAACCTGAAGACCCAGACTCTTAAGTAGATTGATACATCTACCTACCACATATATCTGGTAGTTTGAGAATATTTGACATATGCGTTTGGATACTGTTCACTTCGTAGCCAGTTTTGAAGTAACATGCAACTGTGTGAAATATTATGCTATATGCTACAGTGTGTGGTAGACTATAGCAGCCTATATGTTTTAGAAAGAACCAAAATCTGACATGAATGGAAACTGTATTTCTGCTTGATAACATAGGAATGTATGCATATGTTAATTTGTTTCAAATATAACAGTAATGTAACTGTGGCTTCTGTTAATCACACACAGATGTAAATACACGTGCATACACACAAATGCAGAGCAAGAGAGAGAGAGAGAAGAGACAGGGAGTAGAAAGAGAAGGGGGGGGGGGTGGACTCTCCAATACTCCCTCTAGCTGTTTCCCTCATCCTAGCTCCCCCTCCTGACAGAATATGACCGATATTAAAATTCCTGCTTTCTCATTGGCCACTGTGCCATGAGTGGCAGCGTGTATGCCCGCCTCAGCTGACTCGCTCCAGGCCGATGTGAGCTCTCTAGCATGAGAGAGAGAGAGAGAGAGAGAGCGAGAGAGAGAGAGAGAGGAGTAGATCGGGCCAGACAAGGAGTAGGAGAGACAGGGAGGAGAGGGGAGACGGCCTGAACGGAGGCGTTGGACGTGCGAGGACAAAAGCCCCGGTGAGACACACACACACACACACACCTGCAGCCCCATCTGCAGGATGTCAGCGGCTGAATGGAAATGTCAGAGAAGCTCCGCCGGAGATGTGAGTTGAAGGTCTCTCAGACCGGGGCCTCTTCCAAATGTTTCCAGTTCAGCCTCACTACCAGTTTGGGCTTACCAGGTCTATCCAGAGACTTCCCCAGCCCCTTGATCCTACTCACCACCAGATGGTGATCAGTTGACAGCTCCACCCCTCTCTTTACCCGAGTGTGTCTTATGTTCGAACATGGTGTTTGTTATAGATCCATGGCTAGCACAGAATTCTAACAACAAACGACCACTTGGGTTCAGATTAATGAGGCCGTTCCTCCAAATCACACCTCTCCAGGTATTTCCATCATTGCACAGATACACACAATGAAGTCTCCCATAAAACTAGGGAGTCCCCTACTGCAGCCCTATACGGGACTATATTCAGGGTCGAAGAAGTTTCAATACTCCGAACTGCTGTTCGGTGCATATGCACAAACATTCAGAGTTTTTCCCCCAACAACATGTAGGCGCAGAGAGGCGACCCTCTTATCTACTGGGGTAAACGCCAACGTAGCAGCGCTCAGTCGGGGACTGTGATTATCCCCACACCCACCCGGCGCCTCACACATTGGGCATCTCCATAGTAGGATAAAGTCTATCCTTTATCCAAGATTCTGAGTAGAATCAAGACGTAGAGGTAAGCCCCACCAGATCTAAATGGTAACGCTAAACCTCTCGCACAAGCTCCTTCCTCCACAATGAGGCTGGCTCTGGGGACGTGGACTGTCAAGATTTCTAACCTTCACTGCCACAGCAGTGCACCTGACCCCCGTGGTTTCTCCCATGAGGGGTGGGCCCATAAAATGGAGAAGGTACCATATTGCTTCTTTGGGCTGTGCCCAATCCGGCCTCGTGGCAAACGGGGCCACCAGACGCTCGCTGAGGAGCCCTCCCTCTGGGCATGGCTCCAGACAGGGGCCCTGGGCTTCCTCCAGGCAAGGTATTTAATATACTTCCTTGAACCATTCTTAGTCTGGCCGCTCCCCTGACACCACTTTGCCATGGAACACCCTACCAGGAGCATTTTTCTCCAGACAACACAGCCCCGAGGTTCATAGGGGCACACAAACCCCTCTACCTTGATAATGTTATGGTTCCCAGAGAGGGAACCATTGTTATAGAAGTGGCTGCAAAGGGAAGATTAAAGAATGGTGTAGGCCTAGAGCTCTGTAGAGGTGAGAAGAGAAGATTGTGAGCGACTCAGCACTTAGGTGTGCCCACATGTTAATACTAGGAGTTAGCACACATCAAGCAGTGAGTGTTCCTTTATCAGTTGATTCTACTCAATTATCATTCAGAAAAATCATGATGTAAGTAAACATGTCCAGTCTAATACAACAAACTGGATTAGACATTGGATAATAGTGGTTAATGTTGTCAGATAACAAACTATCTACAAAGTCCATAATACTTTTGTATTCACTGTAATATGTTTTTGATAAATGCATTACATTGTGCAAATTATTATCAGTAGCCATACATATTATGCATACTGATTTATTCATGGATACATAGATAACTAAGCACAATGCAAAGCATATAATTTAAGATTTTATGGTGCTTTTATTGTCACATACAGCAAGATTCTTCCTCTGCATTTAACCCATGCCTCAAGGAGTTCCCACTGCTCCAGTGGGCAGCCACTGTGCAGTGCCCAGGGACCAACTCCTGGTTAAAGCCAGTGTTGCTGGTCAGATGGCATTGACTAGACAGTGATCCTAAGATGTTTTTTGATAGTGGGGGAATCCAGAGCACAAAGAGGAAACCCATGCAGACACAGGGAGAACATAGAAATTCTACACAGAAAGGCTGGGACAACTGTGGTTTGAACCAGGGACCTTATTGTGTGAGGCCACAGTGCTATCCACCATGCACTGGGTTGCCTATTTAACCTATAGTAAGTAATATGTGTTCAGTGAGTTGTACCTTTGTATGAAAGTATAATTTGATTTAATTGTTTATGTTCAGAGATTCTAGTCAAGTGCTTGCTCATGCAAATTAAAAAATAGTGCACTTATTGGTACAAGATGGCATATGGGGATGATGCCTCTTAATATATTTAATTTTTATTATTTAATTGTTTAATATAAAAGGATAAGACATAATTCAATCTGCTGTACAAACATTATGTTACATTTGAAGTTATGCTTTAAGTTTACTTGCATACATCAGTGGTAGTTTCAGTAGTTCGTGCAATAATTTGATTTTCTATCATCACTTTATATTTTGTATGCAGTAATACATACTGAACACTTGGGGGTAGTGTAGCCGTGTTTTGTGCAAATTATACGGATCGTTTCTGCAGTGGGCTGTTGTAGCCTAATCTTTACGAAGACATACTATTTCGTCGTAATTTTGTGAAAATATGTATGAAAAAGGATAGCACAATCCTCGTGTAAATGTAATAATAACACTCTCAATTAAGTCAAAATAAAGCGTGTCTTAGTAAGACTTACAGCGTGACATGATATACTCATCTCAATCCAGTTCTGCACCAAAGGCTGCTGATTGGTCTTTCCAACCGCATACGGTAGTGTAGTGGCCAATAGGGTGTGTTCTGAAGACAGGCTGTTGCTAAGGCAAGTCAAGGTAAAGTAAGCAACTACAATTTACAATTACAACTGCTCTTCTACTCCATTACCGTTTGTCAGGTTACTTTATTTACTGCTTCTGGAGCTGTCTTAAAAGAGCAGTTATAGTGAAAAAGATAGACGAACATAACTGAGAATGTAGATAATACAGACAAACAAGACACCCCACCAACACTCGAGGCTGAGGCTGTGTCACTGCCTCTAGTTTTTTTTTTTATATAGTTTTGCACATTTAAGCAGTTTACTAAAACACTGTATTTGATACTAGTGTTATGTTTTTTCCAGTTGGACAATGAATTAGCCTATAAATGTGTTGTTTGCATTTCATTTATGAAAGTCTGCATCTTAGATTCTATAGCCTAACCATGCTAGAAGAAGGAATCTTGAATTTGTTCTGAAAAAAGTATCTAACCAGACCTATATTATAATATTTTTAATTCCCCTCAGGATCTATTATTCTCAGTATTAATTTACATGGAATGATTATAAGACACATACAAATGGTGAAACACATATGTCAGCAAATGAAATGGTCAGTTGAATTTTGTTAAAGTAACTGTAAAGGCAGTTGTTAGAGATAAAAACTGATTAACCTGGACTGCTGGCTGTCTGTTTTCACACTCTGCTTGTGTGTGGTAGCAACAAATTATGGCTTCTTCATTTTTGGATTAGCCTATGTGATTTGTGACATTATCATCAACAGCAATTGCAGGTCAGGACCACTTGCCTTTAAACCTGAAGACCCAGACTCTTAAGTAGATTGATACATCTACCTACCACATATATCTGGTAGTTTGAGAATATTTGACATATGCGTTTGGATACTGTTCACTTCGTAGCCAGTTTTGAAGTAACATGCAACTGTGTGAAATATTATGCTATATGCTACAGTGTGTGGTAGACTATAGCAGCCTATATGTTTTAGAAAGAACCAAAATCTGACATGAATGGAAACTGTATTTCTGCTTGATAACATAGGAATGTATGCATATGTTAATTTGTTTCAAATATAACAGTAATGTAACTGTGGCTTCTGTTAATCACACACAGATGTAAATACACGTGCATACACACAAATGCAGAGCAAGAGAGAGAGAGAGAAGAGACAGGGAGTAGAAAGAGAAGGGGGGGGGGGTGGACTCTCCAATACTCCCTCTAGCTGTTTCCCTCATCCTAGCTCCCCCTCCTGACAGAATATGACCGATATTAAAATTCCTGCTTTCTCATTGGCCACTGTGCCATGAGTGGCAGCGTGTATGCCCGCCTCAGCTGACTCGCTCCAGGCCGATGTGAGCTCTCTAGCATGAGAGAGAGAGAGAGAGAGAGAGCGAGAGAGAGAGAGAGAGGAGTAGATCGGGCCAGACAAGGAGTAGGAGAGACAGGGAGGAGAGGGGAGACGGCCTGAACGGAGGCGTTGGACGTGCGAGGACAAAAGCCCCGGTGAGACACACACACACACACACACCTGCAGCCCCATCTGCAGGATGTCAGCGGCTGAATGGAAATGTACTGTGTGCGCGTGCGTGTGTGCCCGGTTGCCGACCATCTCTCTGGTTGAGCGAGCCCTATACTGCAGGATGTGTACTCTGCATGCTATCAGCTGCACACCCATGCACACACTTTCTCCTCTTTCTACGCTTCCACATGCACACACGCACACAAATGTCGGCACGTACACCACATAGGCTACAGTACACACTCACGTGTAGGAAACGATACGACAGGAAAATGCAGTTATTTGTAGTAATAGTGTTGCATGTGTTTTTATGAATGACAGATTACTGTTGCCTAGGCAACTATTCTGAAGACTGGATACTTTGTGTACAGCATTTCTTTATTCGCTTGAGTGTGTGTATGTGGTACATTACCATTGAGTGTAAATGTGGAATCGGTAGGCAAGTTAATTGTGTGGAATCAGAAACAGATTGTGTACACGTCAACATCAGTAGCCTACTTTATACAGGAAATCATGTGGTTGTAAAAGCCTCATGGTCTGCTCTCCTACGAAATAACTGACCCAAATGATTACCGTACAACCGGCTGGTCTTGGTCTGGGATATTTAAATGACGAGTAAAAAAGACCAGACAATAGGCAGCGTGCTGTCTCCCACTAAGCGTGCACCGGTTAGTGGGAGACAGGCAAACATGGATAACACAATTCTAGGTTGTTAGCTACATGGCGGTCATTTGACATCTGTGTGTGCGCGCGCACACACAAACACACACACGTGTAATAAATAACCTATGCTATCTGGTTAGTCAAAATATCATATAGTCAAAACAACCCTCTTCTCCCCATAATTGCATTGACCTTGCGTTGGTACAGTCTGGGCCCTGCCTGACACAGGGGATGTGCTGAACACCAAGAGAAGAGTCCATTATGGCGAGAGAGTAGGGGGATCTAGGGGAAAGGCAGCAGAGCTGCAGCGATGATGTTATTTTTAGAATATATGATTGATATTCAGCTCGCGTGTTCTGCACTGCGATCATGTGACTCTGCACTTACTGCACATTGCTGCCGACGTGCACCGCGCATAGAACTATAGGCACCGCTTCGCGCGCCTGTGTGGATCGCGTCACACGTGAACATTAGGCCTACCGGTTAACCTGGCTACGAGATACATTGTGTCTGTCCCCCTCCATCTGCGTCCATCAGTTTCCTTAGCTACCTACAGTATTAGCCTATTACGCGAATGAGCCGCTATAACAACCACTGTCGAGTGGAACAGACCAGGCCACCTCTCAACGTGCGCAAACGTTTCCCTCCTAATGTAAACACACTGCACAGCAAAGCTTAGTATAAAAACACGACTCGGGGGAGGATCACAACTGTAGTGTAACGTGTTTCTCCCGCGGTGCCGACTGCAGAATGTCTTTATATCCATGGTTAGCGTTCAACGCAGCTCCTCCGGCGTCCACGGGACAAACCGAGACAGATAGCAAGATGTAAACACGGAGGGGCTTGCGCTTGTTCCGGTAAACGTGACACTTGGCTTGCACACACTCAACCACTCCCGGGCACCCTGGAGTAAATTATATTATCAGTTGCCATGGATACGAGGACACATTGTGCCGATAAAATGGGAAGGATGAGTATAGAGAGGCCACAATGTTCTCTAAGAAAGAAACCCTTATTTTACACAACTGAATAGCTCGAAATACATTTTTAAAATGTCTTTAATTACAGTATGAGAGGGTGATATTAGGATGAAGCAGTTATCTCTCTATTTTCTCTCTTTATCCCTGTCTCCCCCCCCCTCCCCCTCTCACTCAATATCTATCTATCTACCTCTTTCACACACACACACACACACACACACACACACACTTGCC
>JAODUH010003384.1:0-11389 GCA_027564835.1 Typhlichthys subterraneus
CATAGTAAATAATACTGTGTACTCACCTACAGATTTGTAATAGATTTGACTTACTAACTACGTGTTTAGAGAGAGAATTATTTATTGCTGCGGTGTTTTTTAGCTTTCGTTTCTTCAGTGTGACGTAAATTCAGCTGCTCCTCCTACTGAGCAGGGACAGATTAACTCCACCTTCTCCCTGCCCAGGTAGATAATGATGTTTATTGTTTTACACTATTGGTCTACAGTGAGCATTATAAAAAGAATAACCCCAAAACTTTCCTTTCTCTATAAACAACCATTTATAATAGAGTTCATGCGTGGTTCGTGCCTTATTCAGGCTACAGCCATGTGAAACACTAAAGATTCTCTGTACAGAGCAGGAAACACTGAAGCTGAAGAGGAAACACTAGATCTGATCTCTGTACAGAGGGCTGGTCATGTGACCACAGAGAGAGGACTACACCACATGGTCATGTGACCACACAACATGGTAGTAAACACAAATCCCTTTGATCAGCACAAACACCAGTGTGACAGTTTAATTTAAGTTAAATTCCATTAAAGAAAATGTAACCGTACTACCCCAACAAAATCACTAAGTTAAAAATGCATAGGTACCACTATGTTAGGTACTACCGTATACGAGCAAAGACTATCTGTCAGGGATCTAACCTGGTATTCACATACTCACTGTGGCCACGCCCCCTCCCTGCAGGTGAGAGACATTCCTGGCCCCTCCCCCTTCACACCTGGTGCTCATTGACTATCTTGGTTTGGCCTCTTTGTAAAACCTTCTGTTTGTCCTCATTCCCTGCTGGTTTGTTCAATGATATGACCTGTCTGATTGTTTGCCTAGTTGTGTTTGTATCAGAGAGGTTTATTGCCCAGTGGCTTGTACGTGTTTTTCTTTTTCAACCGTGTTCACCTGTGGTGAGATTTTCTTTGTTAATCTAAATAAACATCTGCTGACTGCACACCTGTGTTTGGGCCCTATCACGATCACAGTTTTGCAGAGTTGTTACATATTGACAATGTAACATGATATTGAGATATACCGTCTCATCACAATTATATTTTGTGTGCGATTATCCTTCATCAATAAATCCTTTCATCTGTAGATACAGGTGGGTTTTAACACCAGTCTATTAAACTAGTTTACACCTGTTTGATGGCAGTGAGCAGAAATTCCAGTAATAAAGATTTATTGACAAACTTTATTTAAAAAAGAAAACCGTAGACAATGCTTCATGGTTGCTTTCTGATTACATTAGAACTGATTATATATAGCATGTTATTTTATTTGTTAGAAATTGTTTGAGCATTGAATAGGTGAAGTATGTATACATTATAAAATATAAAACTGTTAGACCTGATAACATGCAGCTGTCATTAGTATGTCATTATTCTAATATTATGAATAATAACATTTGCTTAAGATATTAACACATACTAAATTTAAACTGCTTTGGAAAAACATGTCTCCTAAATATTGTAAATATATGGTGCGCTGTAATTTCATATAGTTGTGTTCATGCTTGCGGTTTGGTGAAACCAAATCAAACTCAAGTTTATTTGTTTCGGTAGGTTGGCATACTACCAATCAAACTTGCTGACCACATAACCACATTTTACAAATAGGCATACTGTACAAAAGGGAGGTCCTAAACGCCACTGAACTTCGCTTATAGTATATAAGAACTGCATTTAATTATTTGTAGGCTCTGCGTTGACAGTCAATTTATAAAGCCATATAGGGGAAACATTTAGTTTCACTTCCATCTGACAGTTTAATCTTCTGTGTTGACAGGAGTGATGATCAAAGGGGCGGTGTATCTTCCACCATTATTAATACAAGGATAAAAGAAAGGGTAGAGAGGCTGATTGAACATACAGCCAGTGAAGGAGTAGATATGAACCCTGTTGTACACATCATAAAAGGAGACCAGACCCTCCTCATAATCCACAAACACTCCCACCTTCTGGAGCGCCCATCTGAGAGACAGACAGACAGCAGGGTCTACATTTGCCTTATATTCATCTGGATATCTCAGACCTATAGTCCAGAAACCATATTCTGGGTTTAATATAAGGGTTCTCTTTCTTCTGGATTTTTCCCTAGTCACTCCTAAATCCCATTCCTTTCCATTGACCTGAACCTCATAATAAATTCTCCCTGAGGAGATACTCTGCTCTCCTAAAACACAAGCAGACTGAGAAAATCTCTCAGGATAGTTTGGTAGGTTCTTCATTATGCCTTCATCATAGACGCCTTTTCCATCCCCAGACAGGCTGAGTTTAGGATGTGCTGTGTCAGGATCCAGAGTCACATCCACTGCATCCTGCTGGACCATCATCAGTTCATCTTCCCATCGTTTCTCCATCGCTATATTTAGGATCTTCTCCAGCTGATCCAGGGCTCTCCTCACAGTCCCTACATAAGATGGCTGCTGGACATGGACCTTGGTCCAGTCCTGGGTGTCAGGAGGAGTGATCAGAGATGGGAGGCTCTGGAGGAGGTGGAGGTGGTCTTCAGTGTGTGAGAGCTTCTCCAGCTCTGAACTCCTCTTGGTTAGCTCCATGAGTTCCTGCTCCAAATCTTTGATGAAGCCTTCAGCTTGTCTCTCTATGGATTTATGTTTGTCTTGAATGGTGGAAAGGAGCTCAGTGAAGACCTTCACACCTTCTGCTGTGTGTCTGTTTGCATCATCTTTATTGAGTTTTATTGAGTGTTGAATCTGCTGGATCTTCAGTCTTCTCTCCTGGATCATCTGATGAACTTCAGCCTCTGTCTGCCCCAGCTGAGCCTTCTTCCCTTCATATTCCTCCTTCAGAGGAACAACCAGGTGGTTCTTGTGGTCTGACAGGCAGCAGGACTGACACACACACACCTGGTCAGTCTTGCAGAACATCTCCAGATGTTTGTCATGTTTCTTGCACATCCTGTCTTCTAGATTCCCCACAGGGTCGATCAGCTGATGTATTTTCAGGCGTGGGATTCGCTGATGTGGTTCCAGGTGTGTTTCACAGTAGGAGGTCATACACACCAGGCAGGACTTGACAGCCTTCATCTTGGTTTCAGTACAGAAATCACAGGGAACATCTCCTGGTTTGGCATGTTGCTGGTTTGTATGGCTGCTGTCTTTCACTCTGACAGAGATCCTGAACTGATCAGCCATCTCAGATATGAAAGTATTGACCTGCAGCTCAGGTCTTGTGTTGAAGAGCTTATTACACATAGGACACTTGTACAGGTCACTACCATCCCAGTGTTGTGTGATGCAGGCTTTGCAGTAGTTGTGTCCACATGGTGTGGAGACTGGATGCTTCAAGACATCCAGACAGATAGAACACAGAAACTGCTCTTCAGACAGGAGACTGCTGGCAGATGCCATTCCTACACAATAACAAGGACAATTATTAACATAAAACATATTTAGGTAAATCCATAAAAACATCGGGATAACAGCTCAGAGGTTTAGGCTTTAATATTTGCCATATAAGGCTTTTAAATATTTTATAATACTGGTTGGCAACAGGCGACCTATTGGCCAAAGTTGGCCTGCCAGCAATATCTGGCCTGCCAGACTATTTTGGTTTAATTTAAATAATTTATTGGGAGGGGAGGATGAGAAATTACCGAAGTTACAGAATCACTTCCTCTTTAGCAATATTGCTTATTACATAAAAATGCAAGAAATATAATCTTTTGCAGCAACGCTACAGTATTTAAAGATAAATATATAACTTTTAATGAACAATCCTGACCTAAGTTCAAATGATTCTGTTGCTTGCTTGACAGACCTCTGAAATAGCCGACTTGCGATGTGTAGTATGAAAAAAAACACCACAAGTTCAGACAACTTAATATCAGATATGACACACCGGCTTTGTATTCATGAAACCAGGTAGGATGAATGTAGTCTTGTTTCTATGCCTTATGTTCACGGTCAACAATTCTATTTAGAGTTTTTAGACACGTTTCTCTATAACTTGCCACATAGCATGTAAATACTTTTTTGAAAATGCTATGTTGGTGAGGAGGTTGAAAAGGATCAATTCTGAGCAAATGTATGGCAAATAAACATTAAAGTAACTTTACCCTAGCTCAGAGCCAGACTCCACCCACTACAACTTTAAAGAATGCGTAATGGAGTCGAGTGAGGGGAACTTTAAATGTTTCTACCCCCTTCTGTGTTAGCCAATCACATTTTGTTATGCACATTTAAACAGCGTTCGAGAGCAGCAGCGTCACAGAAGACTTAGCTTACTGAAAGAACTTGATTGGATTTGAACGTCTGTCAACAGCAACGGTTTACAACACGGGCATAAGCAGTGGTGGTGGTGAATATTATTTAGGAAGCAAAGTGACACAATACAAATCTATGTACCGGGGGATTGCCAACTGCCCATCGCCCATATGTATGATCTGCTCCTTCATAACATTCCCCTAACGTGCCGCTTAAGGAACAGTACATTCTATATGATGAATAGCCTAAAACAATTAATTCACAAACTAAATCATAAGACGTTTTAAAATGTTACGTTCACACCCACCCGGTCGGTCACTTAAGCTACTGTAGTTCTGAGCGGTTTAAATGCTGATGCTGACTGCCATCGCATACAGTTTGATTTGTAGTTTAAGGTTAACAATATTGACTATAAAGCAAGTATCAATAAGAACAGAATTATCACCCAACAAAGTATAACGGTATATTGAAAACACAGTCTAGCAAAAGAGAGCCTAGTCAGTTACCACAAGGCCCACCAAAAACGCCCCCGTATACATAACGGTCACGTTTTATACAGGGGTGGAATTTAGGGCTCGCCCAGTCCTATTGGCTAAACTTTACAGGGAGGATGAGGATTAGGGGAAGTCTCATGTCTGCGACAGTGAGGAAAGACAGGAGTGACATACATCCCTGCGTTGGCACCCTGCAGTGTTCCAATTTGATTCTTGTCTGTCTGTCACATTAACAGACCTGAGAGATACATTATCTCTCGTTTTTAAGAATTTACATCAAAGTCTTGTTTGCAAATGTCTGGATGCAAAACAAGATCAAGGGAATATATATATATATATATATAAATCCACAATGGGGCAACACTAAATTATTCCAATATAAAAATCCAAATAAATATGACTAAAATTTGGCAACAGGACCACAAATAACATCAACAACAAATACACAGCAGGGCTCTTCAATTCCAGTCCTGGAGGGACACTGCCCTGCATGTTTTAGATGTCTCCCTGCACCAACACACCTGATTGGGTTATCAGGCTTCCAATGACCCATTCATTAGAATAAAGTCCACGATAAGCCTAGTAGTTATTTTGATCAACTGTAGTCCTGCTGTAGTCCAATATATTGCACTACAGCAGAGAAACTGGACATTATTTAAATATAATTCTAGGGCCGCAACACACTCACACTCGGCCAGATAGATAACCTTATGTCTTATTTTTCAACTTTTAGCCATTTCACATAAGTGCTGCTTCCAACAGTAGACAATCCGGTTGTGAATGCATTTCTATCAAGGTGTTAACCGTCACTTTTAAAACAAGGCTGTATCAAGCTAATGCAGCTAATGTGATGCTCTGGTGTGAAATACAAAAACTCCTTTTGCAGCAGTTTTACCTGGTCTCTTTAACAGTGCATTTACCTGACAAACACTTATGCTTAAGTTTATGTGTTACTGTAGATCTCACCATTATTGACACCGATATTTAACCTATGTGAAAGCTTTGCATGCATTTGGCTTCCCATAGATCCCGAAGACAGACTTCAACACGGAAATATTTTGTGTAGCCCAATTAATCTGTCAATTCTTTGTGCCGATGCTCGAAACAGCTAGATAGGATAGATAAATAGGTATTGTTCCAAAAAGAGAACATGTCTGGGGAAAAGAGGATGTATGGTCAACCTAGTATTCAATGAATCTACATTCGTTTGATTAGCTACTCGTAGGCTCACTAAGTCACCACCACTGTTGAATGCATTGAAATATTACACTCCACTGCAATCGCAGCATTAACCGTGTTTAGCCCTTTAAATGAGCTATGCAAAACAATGTAGAAAATACTTCTACTTCTTTTTTTTTTTTAACGTTAGGAAACCAAATAGAAATCGCGATCATATTACTTTTAATTGCACAGCCCTGCTGTTAGATTCAGATAGCTTCTTATCGTGGTCTGCTAGCTGTTTGTTGTGTGCATTTAAAAAAATAGAAAGAAGCACCATATGGCATTGACAGTTCAAAAAACAATATTCCAGGACGACTGACTGCACCTTTAAGTTCTGAGTCTGAGCTGTACGCAGAGAAAAAAATATATACAATTTAAAAATGAAACGTCAACCTTTGAGAAACAGACGTGTCTGAAAGCTAGTTATAACTATTTACAACATGCAGCATAAAGTGCAATTTCTCCCCTTGCTTCAGACCTACTATGACTTATTCCAGATGTGTTCGAAGCTGCTTTTTGGTTAAACTAAAAAAAAAAGTTATTTATTCCGTAATTGGTGAGTTTAGTTTGATCATGATCATTACAATAATATTATTATTTTACAATATGATCATATTGTAATGCCATGTCATTACAATATCATCAGTCTTCGCAATGTTTGCAGGAGCTTCTGCGGGAGCACCCTATGACATTGACGGGAGAGCTGTACTTTGATCCAATTCATAAATCAACAATCACCATTCTTCAGAATTACTTACTATACCTTTAATATCAAAACTCAATGTATCTTGAACATACAGTCACCAAACAAACTAAAAATTATACAGTGTTAACAAACTTGATTACAATATTATTGTGGTTCATTGGCCTTATACAAAAAAAAAAAAAATCATAACGGTCCAACTCTACAATACAATACAACATAGTTAACTGTTTTCCCATGTTTAAATTAATGGATTTTTAACATATATAAAGTAAATCTCTGTATTTGCTTTACTCAATATTTAATGTCTTATGACAGGAGTGATGGTCAAGGGGCCTGAGTTTGTACAACCATTATTAATGCCAGGACTGAGAAATGGGTGCAGTGGCTGACTGAAGGTGCATTCAGTGAAGGAATAGATATGAACCCTGTTCTCTACATCATAAAAGGAGACCATATTCTCCTCATAATCCACAAACACCCCCACCTTCTGGATCTTCTCTTTGACAGATAACTGGATGGGAGAGTCAGCATTAGCCACATATTGATCTCCATTACTCAGACGTATGGTCCAAAATCCAAACTTTGGCATGTAGGTGATATCTTTCTTCCGCTTGGAAAGTTTTCTGGCCACTCCTAAATACCAGTCAGTCTTTCCTTTAACGTCAACCTCGTAGTAAAACCTTCCTGAAGAGAAGCTCTCCCTTGCTGCAATGTTCAAATGAGTAGAATATCTTGCAGGGCTGTTTGGTAGATTCTGAAAGACATCTCCAGTTTTTACTTGTTTTCCATCATCAGACAGGACCAAATAAGGATTTGCCGTTTCAGGATCCAGAGTCACATCCACTGCATGCTGCTGGACCTTCTTCAGTTCAGCTTCACATTGTTTCTTGATCTCCATGCTTAGTGTCTTCTCCAGCTGATCCAGGGCTGTCCTCACAGTCCCTACATAAGATGGCTGCTGGACATGGACCTTGGTCCAGTCCTTGGTGTGAGGAGGAGTGTTTATAGATGAGAGGCTCTGGAGGAGGTGAAGGTGGTCTTCAATGTGCGAGAGCTTCTCCAGCTCTGAACTCCTTTTGGTTTGCGCCATGATTTCCTGCTCCAACTGTTTGATGAAGCCTTCAGCTTGTCTCTCTGTGAATTTATGTTGGTCTTGAATGGTGGAGATGAGCTCAGCCTGGCTCTTCTCAATAGAACGCATTAGAGCAGTGAAGACTTTCACACCTTCTGCTATCTGTCTGTCTGCATCATCTTTACTGAGTTTTACTGAATGTTGGATCTGCTGAATCTTAAGGTGACTCTGCTGGATCATCTGCTGGACTCCAGCCTCTGTCTGCCCCAGCTGAGCCTGCTTCCATTCATATCCATCCTTCAGGGGAACAACCAGATGGAGCTTGTGGTCGAACAGGCAGCAGAACTGACACACACACAACTGGTCAGTCTTGCAGAACATCTCCAGAGGTTTGTCATGCTTCCTGCACATCCTGTCTTCTAGATTCTCCACAGGGTCGATCAGCTGATGTCTTTTAAGGCCTATAATTCTCTCATGTGGTTCCAGGTGAGTTTCACAGAAAGAGGTCATGCACACCAGGCAGGTTTTTACAGCCCTAATCTTGATTCCAATACAGACGTCACAGGGAACATCTCCTGATTTGGAACATTGCTGGTCTAGATAGATTCTGTTTCTCACGCTAACTGAGCGCCTGAACTGATCAGCCATCTCAGACAAGAGAGTATTGACCTCCATCTCAGGTCTTGTGTTGAAGACCTTATTACACACTGGACACTTGTACAGGTCACTAACATCCCAGTGTTGTGTGATGCAGGTATTGCAGTAGTTGTGTCCACATGGTGTGGTGACTGGATGGTTGAACACATCCAGACAGATAGAACACAGAAACTTTTCTTCAGACAGGAGATTGCTGGCAGACGCCATTCCTACACAATTAAAAGGATATTTAATTTAACATAAATTAGGCAAGTAAATAAAAAAGAATCTGAGAAACAGCTTTTAAACACACTACAGAACAGTAAAATGTCCAAACTTAGTGCTTTGAATTTTCCTGATTCTTTCGAATTTACTCAAACCTTTATAGTGAATCTAGTTCATGTTGCCCCAAGAACAATTTTCAAAACCGTTCTGACTACAATAGTAACTTCATGCAGGACCAAGTTCACACTACACAACTTTAGCCCAGTTTTATACTCGATGAGTTTTTTGAACTTGCAGACAAAAGCCCCACCTCGGAGGGGAATCACAGCGTGCATCCATGTGAGACGATCGTGTAGTGTGAACTGCGTATAACGATAGACGTGTTGGTGATGAGTCTCCAAACAAGACTGGATATTTAGCAGGTTAGATATCTTTTGATCGGGAAGTCATAATCCTGCAATGTGAACTTTGTTGTGACAGCAGCGACCACATACTATGGCTGTCGCGATACCCGCAATATTGTAATATCGCAGTGTTTCTGAGCCAACCGCCATTATCGCAATGTTTCCTTTTTTTCCCTCTCCCCATGAGCCTAGCCCATTGAATATGACGTTTAATTTAGAGAATGTGCGCTATTAAAGCGCACATTTCTCTGAGCGCCGTTGTAGCCTTAGGGAATGTATGCATTTACTACACTCTGATGTTACGCTTTACTGCACGTCACTGTCAAAATCTGTTCTGTTTGGGCATCATGCAAATCATCATCACCGCAAATGTATTGCCAGCGCGCACACACACAGCAATTCTTTTTAAAAATTAAAATTTGTAGGCCTATGAGAGCAAACATAAGTAACGGTATTTTAATTTTAAACATTTCCTTATCAAAATGTAAATATTTGATGCACCATCATCAACCATTTGAGTGTATTATGTCAAACTAGCTAATATCCCTTATGTACCACAAGGCTTTGTTTAAAAACTAAATTACAGTAGAATGTGGTCCATACACAGTAGTATACTGTATAGCAGGGGTGCCTACTATTTTCTGTTTTGCAAGCTACTTTTAAAATGATCAGTTCAAAATTATCTAAATAAAACAATAAAAAATGTACAATAAATGAATAATTGCACATTATTACTACCACTACAGTACAATACAATGAATTACACGTTCGGTCCTAACCTTATTCTGATGACATGACTGAATGGAGTCAAGCTTGGACAATACCTGCTGTTAGCTAGTCTCAAGCAGGCCTCCAAATCATGGTGGAACGGTATTTGGACTTAACCATCTTCACATGGAAAAAGGCAGACACGCATACATAAGTAGACCCAAACAACGCAGCCAATGAGGTAGCACATTTCCTCATCTTTGGATAATTTTCCCCCACGAGCAAGTTCCAAACCAATCACAGGCCTGCAACTTCTTGTCTACAAAATTCTTGAATGTCTGAAAAATGTCCCCTGCCCAAGTGTGTTCCATCTTTGGCAATATTGTTAAAAGTTCTTTTTTTTGCCATCACGTCTGTGAAGACCATCCTAATCAAAATGCACAATTGTGCCGTATCGCTTATGTCCGTGGACTCGTCCAACTACAGCGACAAACAGTCTGACGTCATTCAACAGCTGCTGCGTCAAATCGTCTATCACTTAACTGAGCTCCATGATAACCAAAGTTCGTTCTAAAAACCAAACAATACTATGCATGCGCCAACTACCTGACCCGAACGTAATAAATACAGTACAATGCATTGTGACACAAGTGGTTATATTAAGGCAGGGATAAACACAAATTTGACCTACATGTTATATAGGAAGATTCGCAAAGAATACATTATTGCAAATAAACTGATCAAAAACATGCACAATGCATTTGCATTTTTTTCTGGTGAGGGAAATTCATACGTTGGAAAAATTACTTGGGATAGCTGTACCACACAAAACACACACAGAAGTCGTAGCGTATCCATTAAAATTTGTCCAGGTGCTTTTCTTTGATTGATATTCCCTAAAAACAACTGACTAGACATATTTTTAACTAGCTAGCGCGGGCGGAAACTATTTATCGACAAACTTGATTACAAAAAAATTCTCGATGCAAATGACCTGCATCGAAGCTTTGTTTAATTTATATACAGTAACGGCAATGTGTTTCTGTGCCTACTGTCGCACACTCGCATGTTGTGGACATGAAGAACGCAAGGGTTGCGCATATAACCATGTTTAAACCAAATGTCTATGATTTAAACTTTGTCAAAGTAGAAACACTAGTTTGATTGTGAGATTCTTCAGATAATTTTAACATCAAGGTAATTACCTAATTCAGATTTACTGGAATGTAAACAAAGGCGACAAGAAGTGTCTCATACCTTTTGATGTTCGAAGCGGCCAGTCGGATTGTGTCCATTCCTCAATTTATAATCATTCAAAAGGGTCCACCCTGGACCAATCAAAATGAAACTATGGCTCCTGTGGATCTACCCATTGAATTGTGCTTCCTCGACATACTGTGCATGTGCCCAGAACATTATTGCGTCATTTTCGTCATGCTTGAGGCCGGTTATCGCATTTTTTTAAGAAATGTATAAGGATTCTTCTCATTTTACTTGTAGAATATGATTCAGTAAACGTTATGTTAAATTACATCCTGGCAAATTTGTATATTTAACAATTATTTGCATAATATTAACCAATTCCCACCATTGACAACTTAAAAATCATTTGAGCACATTTGTAATTTCCCCCATGCCAATTTCCGAAAGAGTTTAGGCATAAGGTTATCTGTGCCATGTACAGTATGCAACAA
>JAODUH010003385.1:0-11389 GCA_027564835.1 Typhlichthys subterraneus
CCCTGGGCATCTTTCTTTTGGTGTTTTTCACAGTCAGTAGAAAAGTCTCTTTAGTGTCCTGCGTTTTTAGAACTGTGGCCTTCAATGCATACTCTCTGTAAGATGTTATTAAGGTCTTAACGACCGTTCCACAGGTGCATGTTAATTAATTGATTATGGTTAATTGAAAATGCATGTAAAACATTGTTTAAACCCTTTACAATAAAGATGTGAAAAGTTATTTGGATTTTTACATTATTTTTGAAATACAGTCCTGAAAAAGGGCAGTTTCTTTTTTTGCTGAGTTTATATATACATACACATGTGGCACTAAACCAGCTAGATGCAATAACCAGCACAGTATTGTGTCATAATGTGGTTCAAGCCAAAACAAACTAGCTGTAGGTGTTAACAGCCTCAGAAGAAAAATTGGAATTGAGAAAAGCCACACTGATTATAAATGAGGCAATTAGCAAAGGTACTATGCATGTCTCCCTGTATTCCATCTACAGTAGTGTAGCATATCCTCTAGAACATCAGTTTTCAAACTGAGGGTCGGGACCCACAGGTGGGTCACTGAGTGGGAGTGAGTGTGTCGCGAAAATTGCAAGCGGCCCTTGAATTAATGGAGAATATCAATAAAACGCTTCCGCGCTTTACTATCGTGTTGTTCCACTCATTGGTCGTGAGTAACAAGCACACGTATAGCATTTGTTAAAATGGATAGATTTTTAAAAATTACGTTACCGGGACTTGGTTTGGTGGGTCTCTAAATAGATTAGTCCTCTCGAGGTAGGGCTTGGCACAAAAAAGTTTGGGAACCGCTGCTCTAGAACACCCGAGGCCCTGTGCTCACCCTATGAATGTATACTGTGGTGGGGCCTGCTTGGACCGGCCCATGATGCGGATGTCACAGATGGCTGCCTCTGTAGAATCCCGTGGGATGAACTTGATACACAGCCGCCTTTTCCGGAAGGCCTGCTCCTCTGCACAGACCGATTAAAAATAAAGAATGCAGTATATTCAGTCACTCACTCATAATAGGTATAATATAGTATGTCTGTTCTTCTATGCTAGTTTGGACATTATGTCTTATGGGACTTTGTCATTTCAAGTTTAGGCAAGAAGAATTCAAAGAGGGAAATTATATTTGATCTATAATTAAAATCATTCTCCATCACTGAAAGCCACAAGGCTCTGCGTGTGTGTGTGTGTGTGTGTGTGTGTGTGTGTGTGTGTGTGTGCGCTTGTGTGTGGCTTGCTAGCTTACGTGTGTCCACAGTCTCTTGGATAGGGATGAAGCCGACAGGCAGGGTGTCCTTGATATCAATCAGCTTCATATCAACAAGAACGTTGCCTAAATGACTCTGCACACACAGAGAAGCCAGAATGCATAATGAGACGCATCACTGCACTTCAAGTTCCCCATTTTTAAAAAGAGAAATCGAATATTTCTCTCTAACAGAACTACATTAAAAACATGTTTTACAAAAAAACATGACTACACTACCCTATTAAAACTCAAGTCCAAATGTTTGCATTACTTAACTGACTGTTTTTGGTGGATTTAAGTTAAAATATTTAGAAAAGGATCATTAACTTGAATAAACTTACGTTCTCTTTGGAAAACACTCTGGTGAAGCAGAGGTAGCGTGTCACCTTGGACTTGAAAAGGCCATCTTTCCACAAGTCAGCATCAAGGCCGTCTGTTGTTGTGGAGACCTTACAGTCGACAAGATCAACAACAGCACACATAAAGTGTTCTTTCAGTTGAACTGACAGATACAAATCAGCATGGTCAAACAACTACCCAAAAACAGAATGTGCTGCACCGACTGCTTTGTCTCAAAAAGACAATGAGAGTTGAAATGAAAAATGGACATCAAGAGGTCAACCACAGCAGCAGAACATCTTTCAAAAGACAATCTTGTGGAAGCTTATGAGCAACAGCAGTCAGGAACGCTTGATAAATACAGTCAAAACTTAAAAAGGTATTGTCTGCGATCGTAAACTAATTGTAAGCTAATAAACAAATTCACCAAGTGGCAAACAAGGCTCAACGTAAGATTGCCCAAGGATTTGCAATGCGCTTCAGTGTGTGGGGCAGAGCTTCTTAGGGAGTTTGTTTTTATTCTAAGTTAGCAAGCGTTATCAAGAATGACTAACCCTGCATTTAATGCCTAATTTATTTGTCCCTTGTCCCAAAACATAAATTGTATCTTGTCTATTTTTCTTAGAAAATTTTATAAAAATTACTTTAGTCAATATTCTCAGAGGTGTTTGTGTGACAAACCCAGCTTCCATCATCTTTGCAGCTTGATTTTACAACTCACCACATCATAGCCCGTAGGTGCCCTGTTTCTAGAAGCAACCACACCTACTCCAGTGATGGGATCCATAGGCATCTCTGGCAAAGCTTCCGAAAGTTCCCGAACTTCAGGCATTTTGAGCTCTATAGAGTAGAGCACATATTGCTGCTTAATGATACTGAAATCTACCTGTTAACATTAGTAATTTCCTTTAACCCCTGGAAGAAATGTTGCTTTTGTCCAAGGAAGCTATGTTGTTCCTACAACAAGAGTTCTGGTTTGAACACTTAAAATATCATTATTCATTTAAACATTTTATTACACGAGTAGCCTTTTGCAAATGTCTGACATCTAGCCCGTGTTACAGCAGATGTCAATCAAAACAACCCAATGATCCAGAGCTCAGATCTTTAGACAGGTCCCTTTTGGCTATTCCAAAATCTTGGTTGAAGAAGATTAAATGCTAAGTTAAGAATACAACTCTTAGTCAGTGCTAGACTTCCACACTGGTCCATGCCCATAAAAATGAGAAACTGAAGTGCACAGGCTATATTTAATATCTGACCTAGTGTAAGATTATTATCTTGGCACCACACCCAAGTAGGATGACACACATGGATGGCAAGCATGGCACCTCCCAGTGGCCTTCCTGTATGCTGGAGGTACGCTTTTTTTTACACTGGCTTGCGTTTATTAAGGACAATCATTTGTAGTGTTTACAAATCCGCTGCTAATATTTGTAGAGCTCAAACCAACCAAACCAATACTCCAAAATTATGTTTTATGCTGAAATGTGTGTGATGTATTCCAGATAACAAATAAATAAAAGCAGCTAAAAACATAACATTACAGTATGTTGTACATTTACAAAAGGTACTGATGAAACTGCATGTTGATAATATCCCCTTATCGTGAGAAGACAAAATAAATAAGCACACCTATTTTAGCCTTGTCTGTTCACCTGACTGAGACAGCAATTTGATCATATTACAAAACATACAGTACTATGATGATACATGCAGAACTGCATTAACACTAGGTGTGGCCAGGTCATGTCAACACCATAGAAAGCAATGTCACTGCAATGTGTTGTTAACGTGTTGTTAAGTGACAGATGAAGTTTAAAGTTCAGTCCCTCTAATTTAAGTGTTATATTAGCAGTATCTTAATCGTTTAAAAAACACTGCTATACCATGCATGCATGACCTGAGAATTAGTTGCATGCCCATGTTAAAGACAATTGTATGTTTTATGTTTCTGAATTTAAAAAAAAAGACAGAAGAGCTGCTATAATTTTGACGTTTGTTGTATCCAAAACATCCCAGCGTGTAGACTGTTAGCTAGCATAGTACCGTACTAGCTTGTAAACACGGCCAACGAGAAGGCTACAGTATGCACACCGATACACCGTACGGTACGGTAGAGCTGCTAGCTGCTGTACTAGCTCTTAATAGCTAACGTAACCCTACCAGGTCAATATTGGGCGTCTAAAAATATACACTTTTGTTAAAGATAATTTGGTTAATTGTATATTTTACCTGTTATTATGGAGAGGTGTCTACAGTTTAAGAAAATAACGGCTTGTCGTGTAAGATGTAACTCGCCACGTCGCTTGAGGTACCGTACTACCGCTAGCTAGAAGAAGCAGTTAATAATGTACGTACCCAGAGATGTCAACAACCGTTTGGGTGGGCGCACTTGTTCAGTCTAGTTCTTCTTAGCTGTCCTTGCTTTGCTTAGTAGCCGATCCTCAGTGAGATATTCATGCTGTTGTTTAAGCCCGGTCCTCAAGCCAAGCGTTTCACAGAATGTGCTACTTGTGTGGCGTTATCTGAGGAGGGAGCGAATACAACAAATGCACCGCTGAAGCTGCTGCTGGTTGCGGCCCCAGCGGCGGTAAGTTAACGTACTCTGGTTACCAAGTGGTAGTATGGCAATTCTGCTAATGGAGAGTATTTCACCAAAAAATATAAGCTACAGCTGGACCGTTATGTGTATAAAATGAAGCTTTTATATATATAATTAAATTAGCTATTTAAATAGGTTGTGCTATGCCATCCGAACGAGGGTATTTATACTGTTAGTATCCTATGGTTAAAACTGAGCTCAAGACTGAGCTGTCATTTGTCATTCAATTGAATTTATCAAATGTGTTACAGTACTTTAATATCACATAACCCCACACGTGTATGCGGTATTAAAGTTAGGCCAGGTTAAGGCAAGTAGTGTCACCAGATTTAATAATCCTCCACTAGATGGCAATGTTGTCTTGCAAGCCACCAGTATAGCTGCTCCACACAAAAGTAATCAAGATATGTGATGTCAAATCCAATTGTAAATCGTGGACATGTAGGCCATTTAGACTAGATGTAGGCTACATTACACAAACAATTTACAAACGTGCATAGTAATAGCTAGCATAATAGTACGTATATTGGCAAAGGATACAGGTTATTATGGTATAATACTGGTAGCATTCAAGTACGAAGAACATCTAGTGTTTTTCGTACTCTAGGGTCTAGGTGATGGTTGGGCCTTTTGGGGCAGGTTAGCTGAATGTATGCTTAGAATTGCACCTTTCAGAACATCACCTAATCATTTCCAATCTTCCCATTACTTTCTATAACAATAAGTGACCACTCCGAGTTCAGACCAGATTGACAGGAGCCAGTCCATGGTTCAGGAGTTAGCAGTCAAGTTAGACCACTGATCTTCACATGTCCCTGGAGTATGTCTGTTACGGTGTTGTTGCTCTGTTCCTCTTCAGTGGATGATGATGGGTGTGAAGATATTGCATTCTTCAGAAAGACATCTCAGTGACTGACCTCCAGGCAGGTGGTGGTCTGCCAGCCTGATTCTGCTTTAGCTTTAGACAAGCATGTCAGCTCCATCTGCTGGTAGTCCAGAGGATCTGCAGCGTGATGCATTGCGGAATGGAAGTGAAGCTCCTCCCAGTGGGGGAGGCAAGGCACTCCTTCATAACCTCTTTCTCCCCCGCCTGATAGCTGACCTCCATCTGCCACATAGGGTGCATCTGTTTCTCTCTGCAGAGTACTGAGGAGAGGCTTATGTGGCTGTCCTCTCCTCCTCTATGGAGTTTTGGAGGTCCAGAGTCTCTTGGAGGAGGCTTTGCTGCCCCTCCTCCTGGTTGCTCCTCATAGGACTGTGGCAGGAGGTGCATTTGCTTCTGTCTGAGGGGCCCTAGCTGAAGGGTTAGTTAGTAGTTCTGAAATGGAGGCCTGGCTGTCCCACTTGTGTTCTTAGCTGGTCCTCCTGGAGGTACTGTTCTGCTGTCTTCAGCGGTTCGGGAGCACCATTGAAGGCTTGTTATGTTTTATAACAAGAATAAGAAGGTACAGGTATAGAGGTAACCACCATTAGTCATGTTCTGCATAAAACGTCAGCAATTCTCATGCATTGAATATGAGCATATCATGTGTTTGGTTTAGTGTACCCTAAAGCAATGGAGTAATGCATTCTGAATGTGGAAGTCCAGTAATGTAAGACAAACAAAATGTATTTCTTCTATAAACATAAAAAGCACACATGATGCCGTGCACACACTGAACACAGCCCATTTCAGTTTGATTCATGAAAAGTGAATGAGATGTGGTCTACAACAGTTTGAGTGAAAGCCCGCTCATGTGTGCACATGGATGCAAGTGAATGTACAAAATTAAATAGGACAGCGTTATATAATCGCTCATCCTCACCCTTAACTCAGTGCTTGCCTAACCCATTTTTCCTGTCCTCTCTGTTTTGCCTCAGATTTTTCTTGGCAATTACCATACCTCTCTTGAAGTAATGAACATATTGTTACTGTTCTGCTTTTCTAATGCTTGTTAGATTAGCAATATTTTAGTGCATAGTAGATTAAATATAGATGTTCTTTTAGATTGTAGGTTAACTTCTAATCATATCCAATGTATGTTTCTCCCAAATGTGTTTTGGATCAATTACATTCAGTATGCTCAGTGGGTAATGGGTTTATTACAACATTTTGCAACATTTTGTTCAGTAAGAATCATTTTCACCATAAAATAAATAAAGGCTTAACATTAAATATAGTGTCAAATCAAACTTTATTGATCAAAAATATTGTTAAAATAAGTATAATAAAAATTTAAAACATTATGTTTACTATTAATAATACATGTATTATTATAAATCATTACATTGAACACATTAACATTTAAATGTGGGTAAGTGATTGTACACTAATGCATTTATTGTAATTTCAGCGAATTTGACAATATTTGACGAGGTCCGATGGCTGTTTATTTTGTGTGGGCGCTGAAAAGAAATGCTTTATTTCTGCATAGCCCTGGACATAACCTCTATAAATAAGAACACAACCAAAGTGGTGCAGACCTTGCCATAACATTTGGGGGGCGGAGCTTCTGATTGAACACCATATGGGCTTTGAAGGAAGAGTTGTTTTTGTTTTGATTCATTTCCAATATCAACAATCTTTCTCCAGCATGGCTAACCCCAGTTTCTGCGACATGGAGCTCTATACATATATACTATATAAGTGAACACACCGAAGCGCCGCGGTGCATCCCAGAAGCAGCTCTCTGCTCTTTTGTGTTAAAAATATGAGCATATTATATTTTGATGGAAGCCGGTTCTGGGCCGCATCAGAAAGAAGTTCAACCAGCCAATCAGATAGTGCTTACCTAATTTCTGTTTTGTTTGTTACAAAAAAAAATCAGCATCACAACATGGCACACTGCCAGTGGGTATATGATGCTGCACATATGCTGAAGAGCAACGGCGTCGCAGACACCACATCAGTTCTGCGCCCAGTGGAAAACCAGGCTCATGGCACCTTTAAAGGAGCATGTCTCCAATACTACAGACAGAGGGTTATGGGCAGTCTAATTTCAACAGAAAAGCTATTTAGTCGCTCTCCTAATGGAGAGTGACTTTGGCCCACACAACATTCCATTTTCTGTTCTTTTCCTCCCATTTATTCCTGACTTTCTCTCTCAGAGATTGGAAGCTGCTGTTTTCTAGGTCAGAGGCGAGGCTGTGTGGCTGGGTAGAGTATGCTCCCCTTATCCCAGTCTGCCCAGTTCTATCTCGCTACAGACCAACCAGTATCAGAGGAAGGTGGGGAAAGAAACCAGAATAGACACAGATTAAGAAAGATGGCAGCAGGAGAAAAAAGGAAAAGATACAGTAGATGTGGGATCTATATAGGGGGAGGAAAATAGATTTTACAACCAAACCATATAACACCATATAACAAGCTACATAACAGTGAATGCTAATTTAGATGCAGCATATGATAATTGCCCTTTAACTATAATTGTACAAGTGCCCTGGATATTACTTTCAGTTATTTCTTTAAAAGTACACCCCTTCCTGATACAGTGCCCACATTAGTGAGTGGTGGGTGGGTGAGGGGTAGAGAATATGTGAGAGCTATTATGCTGCGTTCAAGCATATCTCGGAAATAAGAAGTTCTGACATGGAAAAAGAACACAAAATGTCTCATCAACTCAGATGTTGGATTCTCGGGCAAGGTCTCTGAACACGAGTTCTGACTTGACATCATAGCAGCATGACAAATAGTAAGTTTTAATACTGTTAATTAACATGTAAAAGACATTGAAATGCAATATAAGATTTAGCTATATATTAATTAATATAGCCTATGTATACATAGGCTATATTAACATTGGGTATGTAGGCATTACTTTAAAATGTGTTATTGTTACGTAGTTTATTGCGGTTTTAACAGCTACAGTCAACCAGGTTAAAAACAACACAGGAATGCTAATTGTTCACAATGTTGATATGCAATAAGTGAAGCTCTGTGGTTGGGCATCCATGTTTTCTGACTTCTGACTTAACCCTTGTATGTTGTTCGGGTCTGTGGGACCCATTTTCAATGTGTACCAAAAGATTGATGGTAGAATTTATGATTATTTCAACCTCAGACTTCTTGGCCGTGGATCATTTTCTGTGAAGAACATAGAAAATTTGATATTTTAAATGACCTTACACTGCACCCCCCCCCCACACACATTTATATTACACATGTGGTGTCCGGGTCCACTAGACTCTGAATGTCTTACATTGACCAAATATGTATAATGTGTAAGTGATTGAGTGAGTGAGAGAGAGGGGCAGGTGGGCGTATAATTCCTGATCCAAGTATTTTCATAATTTGAGGTGGTGGTCAGTAACAACGATAAATAAGACACACAGTAAAACTCTGCCTCTCGTGTTGTAGGCTGGCATGAACAGACTACTGATATGCTTACAGTGTCAGCCCAAATCATAATTTTAGATATATATATATTTTTTTGCATATCCAGATTTCATCCAAATTGGTTTGTAAAAGTTTGAACAGCAGAAAACCACATGAAATCCACATTTAGAGGTGTGTTGAAATGTTTATGTTGCGTGAAATGTGATTCAAATTCAGATGTATGCAGATGCGCCTCAGTCGGAATGGTCTGGCGGCTCTAATCAGATTTCAGTGTCTTTTGCGGTGCTCGCATTGCTCTTGCCTTCACTCTCTTGCTGCACTATGAATACAGCGCAGAACAATGCAATGTACAGTGTCCATTGCGTCCTCCATCATACTCTAGTGACCACTTCTGTACACCAAACAGACTGAGGAGGCTGGTAATCATTGAAATGTTATGATGGAGTCCTTACAGGTGTCAATAGTGAGAGAGAGTTACGAGTAACACAAAATAAATCCACTTTGAACTCCATCACTGTGACTTGACAGAGCAACTATTTGGAGGGAGGGATGATGCACCTCTATTTCTCCTTCATCCATGTTGGAATGCAGTGTAGCTATATACTGTATATTGATGCCTCATTACAACAGCAACTCATGCAGACACTAATCTGATTTGATCACTTGCAAATAACAATATATAATAATAGTGTGGACAGTGGTTAGTTCTGATTTGAGAAACAATCTGATTTGCTGCATTGTGAACATAGCTTAATGGTGTTCAATGGGGCTGATGTGTTATGTAGACTAATATACATAGTGCAGCCTGGGATACCGTATGTTCAATGGGGCTGGTGTTTTGTAAATTGACAAATGTGTTCAATATCTTAATATTGTTTCATTTAGATTGTTTAAACATGTTAGATTTTTTCCTTATTTTTTAGAACTATAATTGATAAATATGATAACAGAGGTAAATGGTAAATATTAACAACCATATATGCTGTCTTTATTGCTTATAATTGTAATAAAGCAAACATCAAAAAGTATTTTTATATGCATTTTTGTGGCTGTATTGATTTTAAAAACCAATAATGCTGTGGGTCCACCAGAACTGCAAACATTGGCTGAGTAACACAACTATGAACACCATAGTTAGCAAGCATTCTCAAGAATAACTAACACTGCCTTTAAATGACACATTTCCCAGTTCAAACTAATGTTGAACAGTAACCTACTCAGGCATGGTAATGGCATACACCAAAACAACCAGTTTGTTTTGTAATGCTGCTTCCATTGATAGAACCAATATCAATTATAATAGATATTTTTGTTAAGTTGTATGGCCATCATGTTTCTTTTGTGGTTTTGACACAATCTACTCCTCCTGTCTCTCTGATTTCTTCTACCTGCCAACTTGATCCCATGCCCACTAGACTTCTTTCCATCTCTTGCCATGACACAATTAACTCCAATTACATGAACAACTTCCGCCCCATCTTCCCTTCCTCTCCAAAGCACTTGAGAGGGTTGTGGCCTCTCAACTTCTCAATCATCTAAATTCCAACAATCTATTCGAACCATTTCAGTCTGGATACTGAAACCACACTAACAAAAATCACCAGAGACCTCCTCTGTGCAGCTGATTCCGGCCTCCTGTCCATCCTCATCCTTCTTGACCTGACTGCAGCCTTTTGCACAATCTCCCACCCACTCCTTCTGGAACGTCTGGCTGGTATTGGTATTGCATGAGCTGCTCTTTCCTGGTTCTCCTCCTATCTCACTGACCGCCAACCATTGTCCAAATAAAATCTCACAAATCAAGATGTGTGTCAGTCTCACTGGGTGTCCCTCAAGGCTCAGTGCTGGGTCCTCTGCTGTTTACTATATTCCACCCAGCTCAACATCTCAACCAAACACCCCCGCCCCCCCACTCCAATTAGTTCAGAACTTTGCTGCCAACACAAGATCTTCATATCACTCCAATTCAGATTCAACTTCATTGGCTTCCTGAAAAGTTCCATATAAACTTCAAGATTCTCCTACTTAGGTACAAACAAGGCCCTTCACATTCTGACTCCCTCCTACCTCTCTGCCCTTCTCCTGGCATATACTCCCTCCCCATCTCTTCGCTCCTCCTCTACAGGGCTTCCTGTCACCCCCCCCCCATTCCTCCTCTCCACCATGGGGGCTCGGGCCTTCAGCTGCTCTGCCCCCAGACTCTGGAACGCACTTCCCCTGCACAACATGCTACCACAGTCACCTCATAAAAATATTTTTAAATTGAATTGTATATTGTTTCTATAATGTATGTTTCTGCCTTAGTTAAAAGTCCATACATTTATTATATCTTTTAACCAAATGCTTTCAGACCTTTGTATTTGACTATGTACAGTGTAAGATGAATGTTTTGCAAGGCGTCCTGAAATTAAATGTATTATTATTATTATTATTATTATTATTTGTAATAAGTGATGGAAAAAAAACCAACACATTATTTGCTTTTCTAAACATGTTGAACATGAGCAAACCTGTATCCTGCCTTGTACTATTACTTAATCTTAAAATATGTTCTAGTCAATAATATTTTCTTCACATTCCTTTAGTCAGCAGAATCACCCTGTTTTGCAGTGCGTGAGCAGACAGTTTGAAGAGCAGCACATTTATTTTTGTTTCTTCTTGTCTTTCTATTAAGATTGTGGGAGTTTATGTAAAACTTAGAGCAGGATGAGTGGTTGAGTTTAAGAAGCGTTTTAAGAAGCTTCTTAAAATGCACCAAAAAATTAAGAGACCACTCACTGCACATTTTTAAACTTTAATAGTGTAACAAAACGTGACTGAAGGAATAAAGGAAAGCGTTTTAATAACAATATTTGAAACAATAACAGAATACACGTAC
>JAODUH010003386.1:0-11389 GCA_027564835.1 Typhlichthys subterraneus
GAGACATATATATATATATATATATATATATATATATATATAGGGAGAGAGAGAGGGATATTTACTGTTTGAGATATGATGTATTTGCTTTACAATAATGTTAAGTGGCCCACATTTGAGTTATGTTGCATCATTTGCTTCTGTTTGTTTTACGAATGCTTTATGCTCGCTTGTGTGTTTATGGTTTTGAAATATTAAACTTTTGTTGTAGACTAATAATGCTAAGTGGTCTGGTAGTATGACTTATGGACTCTATGTGAGCAGACTACATGCAGTTTTCATAATATGAAACGAGCACGAGGTATTACAGCATTATACTGTAGGTAAAGGCAAATGCTGGGTAATTTTGCCTTGGACCTCATTGTCCCATCTTAACCAGCAATCGTAGATCGTTTCTTACCAAACTCACCACAGATGGCAACATTAAAGTCCACCTGGAGCTCTCATACTGACATGCCGCACAGACATCCTAGCTGTTTCATTGTATTATGTAATGGTCTGTTCTAAGCTAAAGAAGACGCTGAAGAAGATCTATCATGAGTTATTGGAGTTCAGCTCGAGGCTCTTCTATCAACATCTAGCTCTTGTGGTTGCCATGTCACTGTTCTAATACAACATATATGTTATGGTATGATAACTGACATTTGGTTATGTAAGCTACTGAACTATCAACAATTGTTCTTACAATATGTACTGGACCCCAAGCAATTTGTATTCAGTATGGGCTCATTTGTGCTTCAATTGTGAATAATAGATTGTTGTGCTCAAAAGTGTATTATATATAAATAAATATATATATAATAGTTATTTATTTGATAGATTATTTTACAAACAAAAATATGTACAGTATAACAAGTGTTAACAATATTAGGGGCAATAGGGATGACACCATACAAAATATCTTTTGAAATAAGAATGTGTTTACAAGCTCTACAAATTAGGTTTACAATATAGTAAATGTGTTTTTACAGAATCTGGATCGGACAAACAATCTAATTTTGACGTGCTTTTAAGAAAACAATGCCTTCCTTACCCGCCAACTTCTTCTTACTATTTTCATTGCGTCTAGTGTTTAGTGTTCCATGAAAACATGTTGCATTTGTGAGTTAGTACAGTGTGTGTGTGTGTGCGTGTGTGTGTGCGTGTGTGTGTGTGTGTGTGTGTGTGTGCGTGTGCGTGTGTGTGTGTGTGTTCGGGGAAGGGAGGGAGGGTGCATGGGTGGGGGGTAGAGTTCTCTGGGGTGGATTATTGTGGGGAATAATGTCTGTGAGATAATTAAAAGGATTAACAGATTAAACAGAGATGATTACAGTTAGGCTGTCTCAATCTGTGCTCCAGGCAGGAGAGAGGGGGAGAGAGAGAGAGAGAGAGAGGGAGAGGTGGGGATGGGTGGGAGTAGGGGTGGGGGGGTGTTGGAAGGAGTATAGTTGATGAAATCATAGATTGCCCATCACCATGCCCTGTTTCAGCATGCATCTCTACACACACGTGATTGGGCTATAATTGTGGGTTTATTATTGTGTGAGTGTTGTCACGTGATTTGTGTGTTCCATTGGTATGCTAGCTGTTGGCATAGTTGAGGAAGCATTTCCAAAATAAATAATAGACAGAGAAGACTGTATTTTATGGTCACAGTTGAAATACTGTACACTGGGCTAAAGACACACACACACACACGCGCAGACAAACTCAAACAAATACGCCCATGAAACACACATTGTGGCTCACCGGCCAAGGTCACTGGTGACACACACACACACACCACACACACACACACACACGCACACACACACACACACACACAATCTCCTGAGTGGTTTCACACAGGATATACGTGGTTTGGTTGTGTTTTTTGAATGTGAATGACCCCCTTTAGGCAAATATGATGAACTATGCGCTCTTGTAGATGTACTGACCACACATATGCTCTAGTAGAAGTCAGACGTTATTATTAAATCACTTTCATTCACCTGGTGTTCTATTGCCGATTAATGCCGATTAATGTAGTCCGGTTTCCGTAATAATGTTGATCAAATGCACTGCTAATGGGAGGAACATAGGCTACATTCATTGTGTGTTGATGGCTTGCGTGTGTATGCACGTTACTGCACTGAGAGCGTGCATTGTTTGCGAGTGGGACCATTCAACACCATATAAAACCTAGACAAGCAACTGTTTCCCTGAATTCTGGGCGGTGGCAGTTGTTGGCGTGCATTAGTTGGTGGAGCGTTGGAAGGCCTCGCATGTGGAAGCCGGTCTACTCTCCGTCAAGACAGCGGTCGTGCTCTGTTATCCACGCTGAGCTTTATCCGAGCCGACACAAGCCATAGCACACAATAACACAAGTCGTTCCTCATTAAAAACACATTAGACCCAGTCTGTCTGCTCCCCATTATGGATGTATAACTGGCGTAACAGTGCTTATTGTCCTGCAGATACCATTCTGGTTATGATTCACAGATTTACATGAATATGGAGCAGAGAGGCGCTCATGAAAGAGTTCTGGAGCCCGGAAATGTCTCTTGTTTCATGTCACGATAGTTTGAGGATTGAAAGGATGGGGGTGGGGGGTTCAAGCAGAGACACTAAACTATTCTATTCCTGTCGCTATTTCATTTATTAAAAATCTTTATGTGCGTGTGTGTGTGTGCGTGCGTGCATGTTTGCGTCCATTAAAGGCTGTGTGTCAAATCACTCAGCAGTTAGTCGTGACACGTTCTATCTACATCCAGCTCTCACCGAATACTTGCTTTGATTCACACACACGCGCACGCACGCACACACGCAAACACACACACACACACACACAAAGCTCTGGAGAGTCCGATGCTGGTGATTGTGCGGTTCCTTTGAAGGACTTCATCTGGTCGGATGCAGTGCATATATATGTGAGTGTGTGCGTGTGCGTGTGCATGTGTGTGTGCGCGTGTGCGTGTGTGTGTGAGAGAGAGAGCGAAAGAGAGATGATATGAAGGTTGTTTTTTTAACAGCACGGGTCAGTTACCTGGGGTGTCAGGGAATTTTCTACAAAAATACTCCCATGTAATTGTAGACGTTCTCTCTCTCTCTCTCTCTCTCTCTCTCTCTCTCTCTCTCTGTATGTACTGTATGCATTCATGTGTGTGTCAGCATGAACATGTACTATGTCTGAAATGTAGTGTCTGCATACAACCGCATTGTGTGCCTTACCTTTAACAAAGGGACATGTGTTTTTCCATTTGTCAGCATGAATGTAATTGTGTTGTTATGTACTGTGTTAGTGTGTTTGGTTAGCGTAAGGCTAGACGGAATAGCACACTTGTTATTGTTGTGCCTCTTATTGAACGAGAGAGGAAATCTGCTTTTCTATCAGTCTGAAATCAAGAAACATGTCTACTGCATGTAGGTTTTCCATGAAACACATAGGCATTATATACGTATGTATGAAAACATGTTTAATGTTGTGTGATATTAATAGAATACACATTATACCCTAAACACTAAATAAGACTACATTTAATAATAAAACCAGGATAGGCCGGAGAGATCACACAGCTGTGAATAAAAAATATATATTTTCGTCAACAGATTCTTCTTCCGTCCCTTTTTCTTATTTTAGTAGATTTTTGATGCTTATCTTATTTGCTTGTATTTGTGTTTTGCTTTGAGGCTTAAGGCCACATAGCAAATAAAATAAAAAGAAAGCCTTCCCCGCCCCCATGGAATATTCAATTACAGACTGAATCAGAGTTGAAATTAGAGAGGAGAAAAGCAGGAGGAGAGAAACAGTGCTGTGACACAAGGCATTATGGGAAACCACAGTAAAGCCGGTAAGTAGCGGGTTTCCACAGAGTGCGCAGTTGGAGTTTACAGGCTATTATATTTTCAGAAGTGATTAGGATTTGTAACGTCCACACTGAGAGTGCAAAACAGACATCTTGACAGTCGATAAAATGAGTTTTGCAGCTGCGTGTGGTTAGAAACCACCTCTGGTTTCGACAAAATCTGGGGATTTTAAGAAAAAAAGTTGAGGTTAACCGTGGAAAAGTGTTTGCTAATGTTTTAGTATTTTGTTGGTGTGGCCCATCTTAGAAAATGTTATTCATATGCCCACAGAGACATATGTGGGCATCATTCACAACAGGCAGGTGTGTTGGCTCTTCTCTGAAGCAGAAAAGACAATACGACAACATTAAACTGAAGCAAATGTTACTGTATGTGAAATGTTTTTCTACATAGCTATGCATTGGGATAACAAATCACTGCATATCATGAAGATGCATTACACCAGGCACTTAATGTAATCTGTTACACAGACCTTCAACATTGATGTGAATTAAGAGATTGCAGTTTCCCATGGATAGCACTTTACATGTCTAACAGACCAAATGTTACATTAATACATTTTTTTTTTTAAATCTTCAATTCATTTATTTGATCTCCTTGTTATTTTAAAGATGTTTGGTCGTCTAACAAGGCCTTTGAAAACTATTTTTAGACAAATAAAACGTAATAGTCTACAGAATGGATTTAAACATGACTGAAGTCTTCCCAAATCATATATAATGTCACAACACACATGTTGTTAGGTCTGCATTGTATGTCTGTAAACAAAATAAAAAAATTATAGCGCTGATTATTTTTAGGTTTCTTCATTATTTGTAGATGATAGGACAATATGGTGCCATTTAGCAGGACTTTTGTTTTAAAGTTGTTTAAAGTTAATAAATGATGTGTGTACAAATATGTATGCATTTGCTAGTGGTACATTATTTTACATGTTCAATCATGTTACAGCATATAACCAGATTTATGAATATATAAAGAATAATTGGATAGAACAAGAAAGATAGGGTTAGGCAACAGTATAACTAGAATTTTAAACAACAATACATTATATGGAGAAACAGAATAGAAACCGAATAGAAAGATGAAACTAGAACAGAAAAAACATCAGTCTCTCTCTCTCTCCCTCTCTCTGTTTGTGTGTCCAGACCAAAGGCTGGTGCCATATCATTGGCTGGGCAACCAACACATCCCATTTATACAACACCACCACAGCAAAACACAGCCTTGAACGCAGCCCAGAAACCAAAACGAACACAGCAGCAAGACCGCTATCTGAATGACTATCTGTGTGTGTGCTTGCGTGTGTGTGACCACTCCGTGAAGGGTAAATGAATAGTTTTGATATTGCCAGGGGAAATTCCGCAGTGTGATTATATACAGATCAATTTACATGTGGTTTTGGGGTTAGTTAGACGATGCTATGCATTTATTGCCATTTGTACCTTAGCACACACATCGACATACTATGCGTGCTCGTCATTACATAGACATACGCCTTCACTATTATGGAAAATTAACTATTTCACCTACAAATCTGTAAAATAATATATAAAAATTATTGGTTAATGTTACAGTGTGCCGTATAACATAAATAACATAATATGATTTGCCGTTCTTGTAAATATTTTTTATAGTTATTTATATTTATATTTTTCAGCTTCTTATCTTATTCTTAGCATTATCCCCGTTCCAAATCAATCACAGACTAGCTTTTATTTTTTGCATCTAAATCTAGAAATACACCAAGGCGTGGACTAGCGGCTGGGCGTATTCTAGCAACAGCCTAAATACCATTTTTGACATTGCGATTGTGCGAGGACGCTCTTTCAGCTACCTTCTAAGTCTGTGCGGGCAACACAGAAAACAGAAACAAGGAAGTTGTGGGACTAACAGCTAGTAAAGAGCGAACCACAACAATGACACCAATATCTAGTAGCCTAGTGCTTGCGTTATGTAGGCCTTTCTATGCCATTTGTTAATTAAAAATGAAATGAAGAGAAGACAAAGGAAACAAACAGGAGAGCAACACGGAGCGTTTCCATCCATTTGACGTGATTTGGAGGTATCATGTTGAAATGCAAAACGTAAACAGTTTACTTAATTGTTTTGAGGAATAAAAATAAATGTTCTCACTGTTATTAGGTTTTTGTGTTTTTTATATTGATATTACTCTGCAAGAAAGCCTGAAAAGCCTTTACCTAGATTCTCATTGGTGGAAATGCTAGCTATTTCCTTTACATCTCGCCGATTCAAAATTAGAATCGCTAGAAAAAGTTGATAGAGCGTTGGGTTTGCGTTGGTAGGAGCGGCCGGTCCAGCGGCTACACCAAAGAGTCAACCAGCGACCTGGCGATATCTGTTGATAAGCAGTCGCTCCCACACGCACAAGCGGAAATCGCTGCGGTGTAGTTCTATCTTAACAATCTCATCTGTCTTACAATAACATAAAAGGATCTACAATAAATATCTCTTCGCATTACATTTAAAAAAAAGTTAGGCAAAGAGGCATTTTCAGATTATTATTTAATGATTTAGATGGGTAATGATTTACTAATCCTTATGGAATTTCGCAATGCCATTACATTAAGTGACAGAGTGGCCAGGAGGTTGCCAGGGACGACAGGGGGAAAGGCGCGGAGAAGAAAGAAGGGTTTAGGCCAGAGGCCAAAGTAGGTCACTGCTATGAGGCTGTAGATTATCATCTTTACAGTTTGTAGTTGTTGAGGAGAGCATACATCAGTTCAGTCAGCTCAAGTGCATAGCCCACCTTGAGGAACAGCTACAGGTTACAGAGAGCACAAGAGTGAGAGCAGAAAGGTTGTCATTGCATTGTTAAGAGGAGATCTCTTGTACAAAGGACAACCAGACACCCATTCAAACCTCAAACCGATTATACATGTGTGACATCCCGAACACATTACCCTTGAGCCTTCCATTTTGAGGTCAACATGTAATAGAGTCAATTTTGTTCCACATCCACGCTAAACCATTAATCTCCTGCCGGTGGCTGTTTTAATCTGACTTCACTCCCAGTAGTGTGCCGGTCTAATCACTAAGGACCACAAGTGAGAATATATGACACAAGCTTCCATGTCACCCTTGACATTGAGATGGCCTGCGTTATGAGTTTCATAATCAGGGACCTCTATCCTATCTGTTCAGTGGCGTAATGGCCATCCCGAGCTATTAAACGTCCTTGCCTTGGACAAACCTTGTATGAATAATTTAGCCTCCTTTTCCTAACTGTAATGGACAACCGACGGTTGTCTCAGAGGAAATGTATTGTGAGCCAGCAGCTAGCTAACACGCCGTTGACATTGAGCACTGGTACAACCCTGCCTTGATGGACTGACAAAGACATTCTAATAGCTTTTGTAATAGGATAGTGCTTAGATGTGTGTTGTGTAGGAGCTGGCTGCGGGTTACACACAAAAAGAACCACCAAAAAATGATGTACGTAAATGGAACAGACATGTTTGTGTTTTGTTATATTTCAACAGAGGCTGAGTAAACAGGAAAGTAAAATAGAGACAGGTAGACACATACTGTAGATAGGAGACGGTGATGGACACGATGAACACACATATTTTCACATGAAGTACGTAAACATGAGATTGGGCACACACGCGCGCACACACACATGCACTTTTACATTTCTGTCTGCTGCATATTTATCTTCAAAGAAGTAATCAAATTACAAAGCTTTACCACAAAATCAAATGCTCTCATTCTCTGTCAAACCACCAGTAATTACCTTTCATGTCACTCTCAGAGACAGGCGGGTAAATGCATGTGTAACTATGTGTGTGTGTGTGTGTGTGTGTGTGTGTGCTGCTCTTCCTTCACGCAGGTGTGTGTGTGTGCGTGCGTGAATGTTTTAAGGGGCTATCTGTAAGCTTGCCTGCTGTTAGCCTGCATGTGTGTGAAGATTCCCTCTGCATATGTGTCTGAACGTCTCCTGACCATTAGGGCAAGGTGTACATTATTCATGGTGGCCTGCCAAGATCATTATCGGCAGAGAGCTGCGATGGTTTAAAGGAGGTTGACCGACGAGAGCAGGCATGTGACCCCTGATAGATAAAAACACACATTTATCATGTTCCCTTCACCCGCTGGCTGTTGATTAATCCTGTTTCCCCATCACTTGATTGGTCACCATGTCTATTCCGGTAGGTTCTATAATTCGTTATGTTCTATGTGGTAGCGGGCACATTCATTTGCCACGATTTGTTGTCAATACATTACTGTATATGGTTCCCCATCAGCATTCTGCTGTTAATCCAATATTGCTTACTGTTTGATAACATCTGTAATAGCCTTTCCTTGCTTACATTTTAGTGTTCTGTTGTATTCTGCTGGGACTAAGAAAAGTGACCCCTTGAATTGACACATTTACTGTCTTTCCAGTGTAATCTATGTTAGATAATACTGCATTCCTCTCTAATCTTCCAGCATGCTGCCTTCTGTGTCCTTTCAAACAATGATTCCCAGTTTGAATAGAGTTCCTGCTCATGGATTGGGTGAGCAAACAGCACGTGTAATGAATGATGCTGTGTAATTGGTGGTGAGAGCTCCCATAATCCATTTATTCTATTCCACAAACCCAGCGGGGTCAGTCGGTTACTTTAGAAGGAGTCTATAACCAGTACAGGCCGTCATTAATAAACCCCGCCTTCCCAGTAGGAGTCCCAGACTGTCGAGGCAATACAGCCCTTCACCAGTTGTAAGTCTGCGCAGTAAAACAGCGCTGGGGAACAGAAAGGCTGTATCGCGAGTAGATCGGGTTAATGATGCCTTAATAAACCTAGAATACACTCTCTCTCTCTCTCTCCATCGCTCTCTCTCTCTGTCTCTCTCGCTCTCTCTCTCACACACACACACACACACACAAACACACACACAGCTGGGGTGGAGTAGGGCCGGCCAAAATGTTTATTCTATCTTCTTTAATGCTTGAAATTGAAAAATCTACGCTGTAGAGAGCAGGCATGTTGAAACAGACAGAGAGAAAGAGAGAAAGAGAGAGGAAGGGGGAGGCTGGGAAGAGAGGGGATGAAGGAGAAGAAAGAAGTGTGAGAATGAGCAAAATGAAGTATACAATACTTTGAGGACACAGAGGGAAATAAGGGGTCAAAGTAGAATAGTTACGATCCTTAGTGTAATCATTCTTAGCTAATCCTAGCCTTACCAGTGTTTTAATTTTTTCCCCTGGCCATGTACATTTTGTATTGCATATAACTTATAAACTATTTATATTAAAATAATTTAAACATCTCTTATTTGGCCATTCCAATTACGCATCTTGTGGCTTCCATACAGACATTACACTAGATAAGAGAAGCAACTAGTGCTGTAACAAAAGATAAACAAAATTTGGCAATTAATTTAGCGATTATTTTTTCGATTCATTAATTATTCGGATAACTAAATTATCGATAAAATAGAAATCCATTCAATGCCATAGGGTGCACCCTCAGAAGCTGTGTCATCCACATTGGTAACACATAGTGCTTTGCGGTCTGCACAACTTTGTTTGTGTTCCTTTTTACAAAGCTAGTGCAGTGTAGAAACACACACAATAGCAGACCGTGAGCAAATATTAGCTTAACTTCACAAAAAGTGTATTATTTTACAATCACTAACTACACCTGTAACTGGTTTTCATATTTTAACAGTCTTTAATTGACATTACATCTGCAAGAGCTTGTTATAAAGGAATTAAGTGCATTATACATTTAGCACACAACAAATACAGTTCAAATATATTTCAGGAATACCAAAAAATTGTGCAACCTCAAGCTTAGCAGTCCAACAAATATAATCTTACAGTAAAAAGTGTGCAATTTGAGTAACACTAATTCTAACAGGAATAACTAAAACTAGTGCATCAAATCTAACACACCCACCAAAGCAGATGCATGAACCCCCCCCTCGCCTTCTCTCCCTTCAGACTCTGGTAGGCTGTTTTAGGACAGTTCAGTTATACCGGTGCTGTAGAATGAGACCTCTATGACAACACAAAGTAACAAGTAAGTAGTAAGTTTATTCAGATCTGAGTATACAGTTCTAGGTATATTGCCTAGTCGACGGTGCAAATTGGCGTCTTTACGTAACCGATGACGTCGGTTACGTCGACTAATCGTCTTAGCACTAGAAGCAACATGCAGACAAGTACAATGACCACATTGGCTTGTGATTGATTGAGGCGGGCCTTAGATGTTCGAGGTGGAACAAGTGATGAGATGGTACAGAGTGATAGAGGGGTGATGAAATGAAATAGAGATGGCATGCACACACAGACCTGGAGATGTGCCAAGAGCAGCAAGCCACATGTGTTTTCTAACTGTAAATTAGACTTGTGCGCAATGTGTGAGTGTGTGTTTGTGGCTGTAGTGTGCGTGTAGAATGTGTGTATACACTTTTAGTTTAGTTTTTGAGTGCATGCATAGTTTATATGCCTTTTGTGGGTGTGTGTTCCCTTCCTAAATTATGATAAAGTGTGTGGAAGGGTACCGTATGTATTTGGGAGTAGTATGTATATATCATGTATTTTACGTCTATGTAGCTTGCATGCGTGTGGTTACATATATGCGTCCGTCCGTGTGTGTGAGTGTGTGTGTGTGTGTGTGAGTGTGAGTGTGAGTGGGGAGGCTACTGTTTGAAGTGAAGCCTGCACAAATAAGTACTAAGCCTGGGCTTTCATCGAGACACACACGCACGCACACGCACCGAGCAGCAACACAACCTACATTTGTGTTAGGCCAAGATCAACATCACTGTGTTGTTGTACAATGAGAGCTTCATTCCACACAGGAGCTTGCATTTTACTTTCCCTTTCCTACTCACACAGAAATGTGTGTCTGCATCATACTGTATTGTGTGTGTGTGCAACTTGTACTATTATGTTGAAATTGAATGTACTGTAGAATAGTTTTTATTGTCTTCATAAAGTACATTTTCCGAGAAGCTATGAAGCAACAGTAGACATTGACAAACAACTGTATTTGAAAAATTATAGTGACCTAGCTATAATTATAGTGGCCTAGCTATAATTATAGTGACCTAGCTATAATGCTGATTGGGAAACCTCAATTACTCTTGCCGAAAGGTGCTTTGATGTCACCAACTGTCAGAGTCAAGATTCATAATATTTTAATGGAATGTATGAATCTATTTGTTTAGTTAGCATTTCTGGTGTATTTTTGTAAGATATGACATTTAAAGTTTAATTACAAGCTCCATCATTTAGAATTGTGTCACTATGTCACATCACTGTTTAATAGGGCTGTGACTATGAAGGAAATTTGCTACCACCCAGCTAGCAAATTAAGCTAAGTACTACAGCTTTGTTGTTATGAGCGGTGTTGGCCACTTTGTTTATGTTAGCATTTACGGAGCCAGGGCTGTGCAGAAGTACTGGATTATTTATTCAACAGGCACAGAGAATGCTAAACTAGTGAATTGCATCCATCCATCCATCCATTCATCCATCTTCTCCCGCTTATCCGAAGTCGGGTCGCGGGGGCAGCAGCTTCAGTAAGGGACCCCAAACTTCCCTTTC
>JAODUH010003387.1:0-11387 GCA_027564835.1 Typhlichthys subterraneus
TGATAAATAATCGCGATCTCATTATTGATCAAAATAATCGGGATTAGCATTTTGGCCATAATCGTGCAGCCCTATTAGCCAGTCACAGTTTGATAGGGATGCAGTTGGGACTTTCTGTAAGAATTTCAACATCATTCGACTAATAGGGAATGTCACTACGTGACTCATGCTCACTGTGTGTATGCTTGTGACCTGCGTGACTAATGTAGCTTTACTGTATGGGCATCCCGCCAAACAATGCTGAGTAGCAGGTAGAACTAGCTAGCATATGAACTAGCTTTAGCTAGTGAACTAGCTAAAGGCCAGCATGCTACTATATTTACAGTAAGTGAGAATAAAAACATTTGGACTAGGGCTGCACGATTTTACCTAAAATCAAAATCATGATTAATTGAACATTGTACCTCGATTACGATTAATACAAAAAATGTTTTGCCTTTGTTTTGCTTTTGTTTTAGTTCTGCTCCAGGATGCTTCCATTCAGCTGACTAGACAGGCGGAGCGATGTGAATACACCATAGAACTATAAATAAGGAATAAATGTGCCGTAGTATTCAGCTTGTATGGGCTAAAACATTAAATAATTAAAGATACATGGAATCATAATTATTACCTTAAAGAAAAATATATTTACAGGCAAGGTTGACTTACCCTGCTGTATTATCCTGTATAGGCAGCTATTTTTATCATTCAAGTATGCATTTGGAATTTCCTTTTCTCTACTCCACTACTAATTGTAGACATTTTGTCAGGCACTCAGCAGGGTGGACCCAAATGCACAACACGCAGGTTCTCAAAACACAGGGGGTTTAATAAGGCTTACCAATCAGCACACACAACACGGGGCTGACATTAAATGAAGATCCAACAAAGACAACAGAACACACCAGGGCTTAAATACAGGAACACAAGACAGACCAGTGGACACAGACAACGAGTGGCAGGTGAAATCAATGACAATCAGCTTGGGCAAGACCAGAAACACAGGGGAAACACGGACTGGAACACAGGGAAAACATGGACTGGACAGCAGAACATGACACATTTTTGTCTACTGTGATATTTTAGAACCATTATTCCAGACATTGTATTTCCATAGGAATGTCTCATTGAACTTGGAAGGAAAAAGGAGCTATCTGGAAAACTGTAAAAGACCTATGATGAGCAGATATATTAACAGCAAGTGTTAGTAAGCCCACCTTGCTATATAATGAGTTCATTAAGTTGTCTGTCAGTCTGTTCTGTTCTGATAAATGTTTATGTGACACCACCTGAGCTGCCGAGTTCAAGCCTTTGACGTGAAGTGTAGTTTCAATTTACGTCGGTCGCGGTTGATAATAATGGTGGTTACATTTGTAACAACAGCATTTTCTCAGTAGATGCTGCTCATTTATTGATGTGCCTGGGATTGTCATAAGTGTCCGCGGGTCCTGACAAATAGGTTTATGAAACACCTGCTCTCATATTTAAGTTGCGTTTGATTAAACAGGATTTTTAAACAAATCAAAAAAACCGACATAGGAAAATTACGTCTGTTAGATGTTCTGAATTTCGGTTTTGATTACTTTTCGGTTAATCATTCAGCCCTTATTTGGACACAATACATTTTCTTTTGGACACCTTTCTAAACAGTCAAAGACATCTAACATAGCAAATACATAGACATAAAACAGTTGGCTAAAATATACATACTATAAATATTTGATCTGAAAAATATATACAAAATAAAATAAAACAGTTGAGAGTGGAACAAAGGGTCAATCGTCATAGGCAAGCTTGAAGAGGTTGGTTTTGAGGAGCTTAGCAAATAAGGTGACCGTGGTGGCATGTCGAATGTGCAGTGGAAGTGTGTTCCAGAGTCTGGGGGAAGAGCAGCTGAAGCAGCTGATGTTGTCAGATAGTGTTGTAGTACCTGTTGGAAAAGAGTCTTCTCACTCCAGTTCCAGCGTATTCATTTGTGGAGTATAAGTAGGAGGAAACAATGTGTCCAAGTTTAACAATCAGCTTTAATATAATAATGGTAGATCAAAATTACATTCCACAGCGCTATGGACCACAACTTTCCCTACCGACAACATGCAATATCAGCAGTTCACGAAGTCTGGCCTCTGCCTCTGCCTTGGCCCACTAATAATATTCTAGACAGTTTTCCCAATCTGATCTTGATTGAGTGTCATTGGACCTCTCTCCCAATCCTTGAAGCTCACGCCGTTGCTCTCCTCCTGCTGGGTGTCTTTGCTGGGGGAGATATCTGTGAACACACCCTTCATGCCTCAACACCCTGCCTCTCTATTGTTTACTGGTGGCTTGTAAGTCAGAGTGCAGAGTGCTGTCTATTTGCTTCTCTGGCACTTTGTTATGCATCAGACAGTCTAAACCCTACAATAGTGTGACACACAAATAAGATTCTGTGAGCATATCTAAACCGTTAAACACAATCTTTAAGTCCCTGGGTGCTTATGACCTATGCCTGCCTGGTAACTAAGGAGTTGTCAGGCAGAGCTGATGTCAACGAGACCAAACGTGCCACACATTTGGCCCTGAGAGATAGCCAGCTCCACTAGTTTCTCCTGTCCTCTCAGTACTTGGTGTTCTGTTCCTGTCTGTTTACTTTTAGACAATAACATAGCATTCTCTCAAACACAGGCCTTTTAGGATCTAACATATAGCTAAAATAGAATATCTAAAATGTTATGCACAATTTTCTACAAGACTGGTCTTGATCTCCGGACCGGTTCTGAGATCACTTTTTGAAGGTTTCGGTCTCGGTGCATGTCTAATCATAATTAATGTGGTTAGAAATAAAACCTCCCTTAAATGTCTAATGTTTTACTTTACGTTCTGCGACTGGGACGGCCGGCTGGCCACATCTGAAGCTCATTGCTGTCTTTGTTTGTCAGACTGGGCCAAATAATACTTTCAATATTATGAGGAGATACGAGTGGCCCCTCCCATCTTCCACTGATCTTTGAAATGCTGAGATCTGATTGGCCCAACAGCAGAGTTTTCACACAGTCGAATGGAATGGTGGTGGAAGTGGTGTATGAGATCTTTTTTTCATTTTAGTTTCTTATCCAAATAAATCGAGTCCAAGCGAATAGATACAGTACGTGTAGAAAAAATTTGAAAAGACGAGCTCTCCAAGCTTTGCTGTCAAATGTAAAAGACAGAACAAACAGGCCTAGATGGTGCAGCCCCAGTTACAGTTTGCAGCCTGACTCTCTCGTACGGGCTATTAGAGTCAGATACAAGCAGCAACATTTTCTAAGGTTAGATAGGCCTAATTTAAACATCCATACAATAGCTATAATTATAATTTTTCTAAAGTTTAACCTGTTGGCTATAGTTGGTAGGCTAATAGCCTAGCTAATATGATGAGGTTGTTAAAGTGGAAATGAAACACTAAACATAGTTTGCCTTTTTAAAAGATGAAGTCCCACTATGAAAAAATATTAAGGTTATATAGGTTAAACACCGTCCATGAAACAGAATTAAAAATAACTAATGTAAATTACATTTTTCAAACATCTTGTCCTACCGTCGAACGTGACGTCACTTGGTTGGTTGGCTTCTTCAGTCCTATCTGACTGTCACTGACTAACAAGGACAGTCATACTAAGAATCGATATAAGGGTGGTCATTCTTGTACTGCTCCTGGATGCAGCACATTTTTTATAGTCCAAAACAATATAAAATTGTCCACTTACTAACTATCATACTACTACTATTGGCTACACTGCACTAACACGGACTCCTCCAGTTAGCCGTGACGCTAGGGTTTGTGCAGCGAGGACTTTTTAAATAATGTCGTGTGGAGGAGATTGTTTCAGTACTGGCAATTTGCCAAACAAGTCCGACCTGATGTTGCTCTAAAGGTTTGACTTCCTCAGGTTGAATGTAGCTTACAGACCACCGAACATGCAGCCGACCCAGCCCACTACCGTAGCAAAGACATGAGCTATGTGTGCGCACTGCGCATACGTAATAGTTAAACCTGGCAGAGCAGAGAATAACACGACCATACAACTAGCAAAAGTTAAAATGCCCACTACTATCAAATCGGCACTAACATTGAGAATTATATGTAGCCTATATAGGTCTTACTAATAGGTTTACAAGATGGATGGTGATTAAAATGTGTACGGACCCACCACCACCATACGCAAATTCAACAGCTTTCTTACCATGTCAGGAGGATAGGGACTATCATATCAACCGTTTAGCTAAATAAATTTTTAATTTACAATTCTTAACATTTCACCGTAATTACTATGTCCAATTTTTTTTTGCCATTGCAATGTGCATGATTCAAAATGCAGTCTGTCAGTGATCCAAAGAAAAACATGTACCATCAGTGCAAATGTATTCACAATAGCCACACCAGTTACACTTTTTTTTTTTACTTCCAAAATAATAGTGTATAAAAAAATAGCATAAAACAATGTAATAACGTTAATTGTACTATATTGTGGAACTTACAATAAGATTAATTTGACTCCATCATTAGCAAAGATCTTCAAAGTTTATTTTCTGCTTTTTGCTCAAATTAATAAATAATAATAAAATAGTGGTGAAAGCCATAGTGTTGTGATGATGGGAAAACATTCCTGGTGGAGGTCGCCACAATCTGGAATATGTATCCTAGATAAACTGTCTGCAGTTAACCTGAACCTGAACAGACTGAAGAATGTTGTTATGCTATCTGTTTGGCTGTCACGTAATGAGTCCAACTTTTCCTGTACACCATAAACAATATATCTTAAATTGCAGCTGCTTTTTGTAAAACAAAATTGGTTACATTTTGCCAACAAACACTTTCCAGTATCATACTTGGTAAACAAACGTCAAGCTCAATGACGACTGGTTCAAACTAGATATAACGTTCAGCTTTATTAGCCCCCGTACTCTACCGTAGTAGGCCTACGTGACCCTCACTATCTACCACACTATAGCAGTCTCAGTAATGTAGCTTCCAAAATGGATTAAATAGTTTCATCAGCCAGATGATTTTACTGCCATTTAAATTGGTGACTTAACGAAAAGAAGACCATTTCATCAAATATTTATCTGCGCCGTTTTACATGCTAGCTAGGCTATCGTTGGCATAAGGTTGCTGTTGTTGTTGATGATAGGCCGCTCCAGTCTCCGCACAGACTTTGCGTAGTGAAAAGCACTAATTTGGCACTTCCAAAAATATTCGTCCCTCTCTTAGATGAACATCTAATAGTTGCGGACCAGGGTAATGCAGGAGAGATCCACGGGAAAGGCGTCCACATAAGAAGAAGAAAGATCGATTCGCTTGCAGTCAGCATTTCAGTGAAGTAATCACGGGCCAGGTGTTCCCCGGTCTTCCCACAGAAAACAATGGCTGCTCCCTCTGAATAAACTACGTTTAGTCTTTTAATCCTCCTCACTGGCTGGACATATTACACCATTGGGCTTGTGTAAATCTACTCACAATTACATTCAGCTTCGCTTTCCAAATTTTAAAGCAACATGAAAGTTTGACTCAGGATTTTATGCCCTGAAACTGCCGTCTACAAGTCTACAAAACGTTTGTCTACAAGTACCACTTGTAGACAAACCAACCTAGTGACGTAGACTGTGAGGTGTGACGCAATATGGCGGCGACCAAGTTCAAAATATTATCGTCGCAAAACCTAAAATAATTTAACGTGTAACCGCTTTTATATATACTTTTCTCAGAATACATAGCAAAACACTTAATAATGTCTATAATTAATCAACATTAGGCTGCTTCACGTCCACTTTACTATAGGCGGCACAATGTGAACCCCCATGTTCAAATGAAATCTACTGTAGGCTACATCAATGTTACCTGTTGTCATACAGTGTTGATAGAAATGTGTTACTTAGAAGGCTTGTACAGTAGGCTGATGTCACCCCTAAAGTTCTGATAGATTCACCTTAGCTGGGTTTTAATGTGCAGACTAGGTTACTGATTTTAGCCTAAATTTATTTTTAAAAACAATTAAAAGGCCAAGAGAAAGGGCCAGGCTATCTACAAAATTAAATAGAACTTCATCATCGTTTATTATAGCGGATGGTGTCTAGGTATTTCTATTTGCCAACAAGGTCTACTCTAGACTAGGTTCCTGGGCCGGTCGGCTTGTAAAGCCGTGCTAACGAAGGTGGGTGCAAAGGAACAAAAAAGGAAAAGACACCACTGCTGACGAGCAATGAGCCCCATGGCTCAGCATTTAATAGAACTTAAACAAACGTCAACAGCGAACACAAACTCAAAAACAAAAAGGCGTGCACAGTCACATAATCTAATTTTAAGAGAAAACATGAACAATAACCCACACCCTCTCCCAGCAGTCACCAGCCTATATGCCCTCACACCCACACGGCTGAAGGCAATCGGCTGATCGCACGTGTGGATGTGAGGCGCTGGGGATGCGTGCAGTCCTCCACCGGCCGTACCACGCCGGCGAGACCAAGGGGATGTTACACGGCTTCAAAGTCCCAGGCCGTTTTTTACTCCCATTCCGACCGTTTCATTCACCGACCTAATTTTGCTCGTCTGTGAACTTGGTTGTTAATAGGCCTACATTACAATGCGTGCATTGCAACTGTAGGCCTACCTATAAAGAAAATACTACGTAACGTCATGCTTCCATTTAGTCCAACAACATTAAGTGATAAATTGCACACATTCGTTTTATGGTTCTCTTTTTATCTTCTGATCGTTTGTCACAATTCTGGTGGTGGTGTTGGTGACGATAATGACGCTGACGATTGTTATTTTATTTCTTATTTTATTGTTGATTTTATTGTTGATGAGATGTCATTTCTTTTTATTTAATCTTAGGAATGTTTTACAATTACTTGCTTAACTTTAAAATTACCCAACATATTAACATTTTTAGTACATTTATGTGGTGTCTGTTTTTGTGTATGTTATGTGATACTTGCTGCAAAACCAATTGCCCCATTGGGACAAATAAAGGGTATGCATAATATAGGCTACTGCACAGTCAATGCAGTGTGTGCAAGAATGCTATATATCTTGCAATGTTTGATTAGAACTGGTCTGGTCTTGGTCTTGACTTGATCTCGACTCCTCAAAGTCTTGGTCTTGTCTCTGTCTCAAAACACTCTGTCTCGGTGAAGACGTGGACTCGGATTAGGTGGTGTCGAACACTGTTGGCAGCATTGCATTGTTGGGGAGGAATTTGAGCATCAAGAGTTGTTTTTGAGCATAATGATGATTTTGGCGCTGACACCATACTGTACATTGACAATGGATTTAGATATTCTCAACTCAAAACAACATCTAGGATATGTTAATAGTTACCGGGTAGTATTGCTGTGGAGTGGGAGATGTACTTTTCAACTTGGATAAACTTGTTTTGGTCAGTAGACTATCCGGTGATCGTTGCGTGACTGTTTAATAAAAGCAACTGTAAAACACCTGCACATCATACCATAGCTGCATGCATGCAATGCGTCATGACATCTGCCACGATCAGAGCAACGTCAGCGAGTGAAATACGAGGTGAAATTTTTAATATTGATTTCAACATTGTATTATAGAGGCAAACACACACCGGCAAAAAAGCACGGCTGGGAAGGTGCGTGGCCCGATGGCGCAGCCCTTGACATAACAATAGCGGTCAAAGCTTACATGTAGACAACCGTGTAGGCAACCGATCGCATACTTTTGGCACATTTTGCCTTGATGTGGTGACACTGAAGGCCCAGTGTCAAGGTCACGGTTCGCTACTGGCCATAGCGAACAGAATTATTCCATATAGCCTACCTTTGCACAGAAAATAGTAGTTCAGTTTGGAATACTAAAGAGAACAAGTGCAATTTAAAGATGTTTCTGAGAGTTACACTCTTAAGTCAGGCGAAGCCAGCACGCTGTCAGGACCGTGCGCATACAGAAATGGTGGGCCCAGTGGCGGACTGGCCATCCATTCCAAGCCAAACTGGTCGGTGGTCAGAGAGTTTTTATGTTTCAATTTCTAATGTTGTACCATACGTTCCACGACCAGGTCAGGCGGCTGGCCGTGTCAACTGCAGCGCATCACTGTTTCTGTGTGTCTTCCAGACTGGGCCAAACTAATACTTTCAACATTGAGGGGAGATACAAGTGGCCCCTCCCATCTTGGACTGATCCTAATTTTTGCTTAAATCTGATTGATGATCTGAAAACTGATTTGTCCATGAGATGACGGGATCGTGTTGTCATAACCACGGGAGACCCAGGATGACGGGGTAGGTGGAGGACCAGGAGCTCTAGTCTCTCTCGGTGATAACCATTGACGATCTCAGAGAGCGGTCAAGTAGCGTGAGTAATTACCCCAGGACCCACCGGTCGACCATCTAGCGCCCTGATGGGAAAGGGGGACCTCAGCTTCCGCGTCGGCAGCTGCCACGAGGACACCAGCAACCGGTTGATGAAGCTCCCAGCAGCACCGGAGTCAATCAGAGCTGAAGTGACATGGGGATGGGAACCACCGGACACCAATACAGAGCAACAGAAGGCACAGAAATGCTATAAACACTCAGCACCCTCACCGTACTCCGCTGGATACGCACGGTACTCGCCCCCATTCCTGTTCCCTGCTGGGAAAAGGGACACTCCTAACGGAGGTGTGCCCCCTCACCGCAGAACAGGCACTGGCCCCGACGCCTCTGGCAATCCCGCTCCTCCTCTGTGAGTCTCATGATCCCCAGCTCCATTGGCTCCGGCTCAGCGTTCGCCCCCGAGGGAGTAGAATGCAAGCGACGACTCAGGCGGTCCCGCTCGCGGAGCTGCCTGTCAATCGCAATGGTGTGGCCCATGTAGGTGTCCAACAGGTCCCTGGGATACAAGCCAGCTCCATACGCACCTCCGTCCACAACCCCTGGCTGAACGCGGTACGCAGGGCTGGCTCATTCCAGCCGCTGGATGCCGACATCGTCCAGAAGGACAGAGCATACTCCGAGGCAGTGTTCTTACCCTGCTGGAGCCGCAAGAGCTGTTCCCCGGCATCTTTCCCCTCCTCCGGGTGGTCAAACACTGACCGGAACCATGCGATGAAACAGGTGAAAGACCGCATCGCCTCGTCCCCGCTCCCCCAAACTGCCATCAACCAGCTGAGGGCACGTCCGGTGAGGAAGGAGGTAATTAGGGATATCCTCTCCCTATCGGTGAGCTGCCCTTCACCCAGGTACAGCTCACACTGGACAAGGAAACCCTGACACCCCCCCGGATTACCATCATACTTATCGGGGGGGAACCCTCCGAGGTTCACTCACCGGAGCGCGACAAAACTCCAGTTCCCCAGGCGACGGGATCGTTTTGACCACTCTATAGTCAGGCTCGTCGGTTTTATTGTTAATTGTGAAATGAAAAATTTGTTTAATTACAGGAGCACCATATAGGTCTACACATGCAGCATGGGCAGTGTGTTGGGGGCATGTGTGCGGTACGCGGTTGTCTTCCGGAACGCGACACAAAAACTGTTGCCTCAGAACCGTGGATTGATCCTAACTGTTATACATGTTTACTATACTGTTTCTATATCATGAAGACAATAACTAATGCCATAGGTATGGTTTAAAGTATTATCTAAAGTATTATCTAAAGTAAAGTGTGTTTGTAATGCATTTTTGTTGTACAGTTGCAGGACCGCCACAAATTCGGCGCGACAAAAAACCTAGAGACTCAGGAACCCATATGTCAGCTGGAACAGGTAGTTTGTTTGTTTGTTTGTTTGTTTGTTTGTTTGTTGCTACTATGGTAACATGGTTTTGGGTTGTGTGTGCAGGACACGGCATCAGCACAACAGATATGGTGAGCATTCTGATACAACTAATCTGAATGTAAAAGCAGAGTCTGGGGCTAAATTATAGGGTTTAGAATTTATGGCCTATAGTGTGAAAGCACTTAATAAGACCTTTTATAAGGGAATGAGTGAAATCAAAGCAGTTGTGTGCTTTTTACAGATGGCCACACAGCCACGGAGGTTGGTTACTAACACACACACAGACATGTAAAGTATATTAAAATATACAATATAAAGTTTTGAGGTTTAATGGAAATAACAATGTGTGCAGGTCACCTTTACCTCCATCTTCATCCTCCACTGTCACCAGAAGTAACTCATCTGCCAGGCCTTCACCCAACAGGTACACCCTTGGTTCTGTATCTTACTGGCCCGCTGCCCAGCTCCATGTAGACTGATGCCATGCAGGAATTCAAGACTGGGACTTTTATTTTCCAATTGACCCAATTCTGATTTTACAGATTTGTTCCTGACAGCAGAAATGATGCTCAGATACAAAATGAAGGTAATGCCTGTCAAATAAGTATTGTAAGCAGGGGTGATGTGAGGGTGTCTGGGGACCCAAGGCAAAGAGGTGAATGAAGGCTTTTACACTCACCTGTCAACATCCCAGCAACAAGAAACAACATGCATTTAAATAAAGCCCTATTTAATAGCTCGCTGATTTCAAGCGTGTTACTGTGATAGGTTGCCACCTGTGCAATAAGTCCATTTGTGAAATGTCCTCACTACTAAAGATTCCATGGTCAACTGTAAGTGGTATTATAACAAAGTGGAAGTGATTGGGAACAACAGAAACTCAGCCACGAAGTGGTAAAAAATGCAAATGGTGTAAAGCACATTGCCAGTGCAGGGCTCCAGACTATCCTTTCCTACTGGTGCTACCAACCTTCTCAGTTGGTCGCACTAGCAGATTATTTTAATTTTTATTTTGTATTAGAAATACATTGGTGAGTTTCCTACAATGAATTGGCCGCATTGCCTTCTGTATATTACGCACAGAGAAGACATCCCCTTTGTACCGCAACTTGTAGCCTACTGCATAAGCCCTTGTGCTTTTCAACATGCACACTCATCAATTGTGTCTGAGTTGTTCACCATCTCCTCCAGCCACATTATTTTAAAATCATCTAAATCTCTTGATTTCAGTATGCGTAAATTCACATTCACAACAGAGCGGCATGTTGTCATCTACGGCTCCAGTATTCATGCACGAGCAGTGGGACGCGTGCATTACGATTACGAAATATCACTTTACAATATTTATGCAAGCAATTGTAATACAACTATCATGTCTGCTGAAAAGCAAATGTTTGTTAATTCTATTTTTACCGTATTTCCATCGTTTAGCGTAGCTACAAGCTATTAATGCTACGTAAACAAACAACACAGGAAAACCGACTTAATTTGTCAGACTTCATTTTTAGTGACATACATTTGTATAGGACTCGGAGGGAGGGTCAAACAAAAGTCAAAAATAGATTATGAATTATTGCTGCTACAACAATCATTGTCACGGTCTGTTAGGGAGCCGGAGTCAGATGCAGGGTGAAAAATAGAGGTTTCTTTAATTACCTTGGAATT
>JAODUH010003388.1:0-11387 GCA_027564835.1 Typhlichthys subterraneus
AATTATTATCCTCCTCCACTTCTTCACCCCTTCACAACCCCCCCCCCCCCCCACACCCACACCTGCTCTCTCCCTCCCCTCCTCCCCCACCCCTCCACCTTCCCCCTACCCTCCCCCCACCCCGTCAGGAGGACTTTATCCGCGGGGCCCTGGCCCAGCTGGAGGCGGAGCGGGACGAGGCCCGGCGGCAGCTGGAGCAGGAGCGCAGGAGGCAGCGGCACCAGGAGCTGCACGGCCACACCCACGCCCAGGAGCACGGCTCTGGCCATGCCCACCAGCACACGCTACGTGACCACGACCACGCCCACTCACGTGAGGGACACGTATTTTGTTGTCCGTTGGCTTGCTTGTTTCTGTCTGTCCGTCCGGGCTTCTCTGTGCGGTCTGCCGACGTGTGAGACGGTGATTGGTCCGCCGGGGGCAACAGATGTAGATCCCATTGGATCCCATTGGATCCCATTTGTGTCTTATTGTGTTTGTGTTGTATTTTTTGTGTTTCTAATGGTTCCTAATGGAGTCTGAAAATCAAGTAAACCTGATTGGTGCCTTTTGACCGTGAAGTTGAACTGAATGCCTTCTGACGCCCGCCCTTCCTCTCCCATCCAGCAGGGGGAGCGGTGGTGCCGGCAGAGGCACACGAAGCCCTGCGTGTGGCCATGGGGCAGCTGCAGCACCGCTTCACCTCCCTCATGCAGGAGAAGGCCGACCTGAGGGAGCGCGTGGAGGAGCTGGAGCACCGCTGCATCCAGTTGTCCGGGGAGACAGACACCATCGGTGAGTGTCCCCCCGCCCGGTCGCCATAAAACATTTTTTTATAAATGTTTTTATAATAAAATGAATAATGATGATGATAATTTTTATTTATATGGCACTTTTCATACAGACCTGCAGCTCAAAGTGCTTTACAGAGAGGGAATACATGCACAGCTGTGCTTCAAATGCAGAAATACAGAGAAACGTTGATAGAAATGGTTAAAGGAATCAGATTTTAAAAAGATTGCGCTAATCTTTTCCCGTGTGTGTGTGTGTGTGTGTGCTTGCGTGTGTGTTCAGGAGAGTACATAGCTCTGTACCAGAGCCAGCGGGCCATCATGAAGCAGAAGCACCAGGAGAAGGAGCAGTACATCAGCCTGTTGGCCCAGGACAAGGAGGAGATGAAGGTGTGTAGAACAATGGCCACCTCCGCCATATTTGTTTAAAGTGCAAGAATGAGTGAGAAGTCTGAGAAATAAAAAATAGAAAGGTCTAATTCACTGGCTCGACCGGATCTACTTTCCCGTTCTGATATAAATGCACCTTGTGTATTGGTCGCCGGCAGGCCAAGCTGGCGGAGCTGCAGGACCTGGTGATGAGGCTGGTGACGGAGAGGGACGACTGGTACGGCCGCTACGCCGGCCTCGTAGCCGGCGGCAACCCGGACCTGCTGCCCCTGGAGGAGGGACGCGAAGTCGCTGCACGGCCCCACGCTCACACAGACTTGAGCACAGACATCACAGCGGGTACGCCACTACGCCTGACTCCACGCTAAGCTAGCCTGTTACATCTTAGCCTGTTAGCTTCTACATCTTAGCCTGTTAGCTTCTACATGTTAGCATGTTAGCTTCTATATCTTAGCATGTTAGCTTCTACATGTTAGCCTGTTAGCTTCTACATGTTAGCATGTTAGCTTCTACATTAAACATCTCCAAAACCGCATAGGCCATCTGTCCCACTTCAATATTTAAGCTAACCTGTTAGCTTTTACAAGTTAGCTTCAAGACTGCATAGCTCATCATTATATACTGTCCCACGTCGGTGTAAGCTAGCCTGTTGGCTTCTTCTTCGAAATACAAGAGGCTGATTAAGTTTCTCCCTCCAAGACAGCGTAGACCGTTATTCTAAACTGTATATAATTAATAATAAAACCCCACGCGACAGACCGGAAGCTACGCTAAACTGGAGCGTCTGTTATTGATGATCTGACTCCTCCCCCTTTTTGTCTCTGTTATTGGTGGTCTCCCCTGGCCCCTCCCCCTTCGGTCTCCGTCTCCTCCCCCTTCTCTGTTTGTTACTGACAACCTGGCTCCTCCCCCTCCAGCGGAGGAGATGGAAGTCATTCCCCTGTCCGACCCGGGCCAGGACGCCCAGCCCGCGGGGCCCCGGGAGGGCGGCACTGCCCAGCAGATCATGCAGCTGCTCCAGGAGATCCAGAACCCCCAGGGGGCGCCGCGGCTGCCCCCCTTCCTGGGAGACAACCCCTGCGTTCCCTTCTTCTACCGGCCCGACGAGCAGGACGAGGTCAAGATCCTGGTGGTCTGAGAGAGACTGGGCCTGGGGGGGGAGGGATTCAGACCTGCGTTTGTGTGTGAGAGAGAGAGGGATAGTGGAACCATGAAGAGGGTTTTTGGTTTCTCACATACGTTCTCTGTTTGCCCTGTTTTGCCAAATTATAAATAACACATTTCACAAACATCGCTCGAATACCGACCCTCGTTATTCCCACCTTAGTGGTCCCCCGACCAGACTGAGCTGGCCCCTTTGTCCTGCCGACGTGTTATCGCAGCTAAAGATACCTCCCCTCCTCTCCCGGACACTTAAGTGCAATAGAAGAAGCTCTACTTTCTTCCCTGCCACTACCCCCACGGCGGACGCGCCGCGTGCCGGTGTCATCTCAAGCTTCTTCGCCGAGCCGCTCGCACCGTTGTCCGTCCACCAAACACAGTGTCGCGTTTGAATGTATGGCCGCGGGCGTCGTAACCTTACCGGTGGGTCACCGGGAAGTGTGTGAGAAAGCCAGTGGAGGACTCGTGGTACCACATAGGTCGTGTGGAACCGGTTCTGTACACTGTGAAGATGAAGGTCTGGCAAGATAGAAGCAAGTAGAGTAGAAACGCATATGGGCTCTGTTCAGCTACTGTATCGCTTTACACGCTTTCTGTTTTGGTCCTCGAGCATAAACACTGAACATGAGCAGTGTGTGCACAGTGTAATTGTATGATAGTATATTAGCTGGCCAATTGTATATTAGCTTGCCGTGAACCGCCATATTGCCGTCTGGGAAGGGGGCTCTCTGCTGAAGGGGCAGCCGAGTGGCATTCGCTGACTGGCTCTTTATAGAATCTCTGCACGACACAGAACACGACTGGAATTGTTAGTACGTTTCGTGGGATAATCGGGGTTGTGAATCAGTCAGTTGTTTGCTTCTGTTTCACTATGTTACGTTTTCGCTCGTAGTTCCACATATCAAAGATGATTTAGTGCACATTTGTTCTTTCCAACTGGACTGTATGAGTGGAACTGCTGTTGTGAGTCAGGGACCCCAAAGCCTTCTGCCCATCAGCCCAAGTTTCATCCATTGTGCTTCTTGTAGAGTTCTGTTGGATGATATAATTGCACTAAAACTGTACAGAGCTTCTCGGCTTCATCATCATGTTGGTCTGTATCGGCAGCAGAGCTGTTTCCCTGTTCGGTGTAACAGGGAGACCTTATGATGCCACTGGAAGGCTGAGGGTTCTGCAAGTTCTGTTGCTGGGTGGATTGGGGGGGGGGGGTTGTGGTGTACAATACATTAGAGTAGAAGGAGAAATGAAGAAATAATTTGTAGGATCTCTCTAATAGCAAACAAACCAGTTCATCTGTTATTCCTAATGGATGATTAGACTGTCCCAGACTAAATGCAGAGGGGTATCCTGTCCACGTTAATAACACTGGCTCACATATTTAAGCTTCTATGAAATATGGCAAATGGGTTTGTTTACATTTCAATGGTAACTACAGAGTGTTGATCATCATATTATACATGAATACTTGTTTGTTTGGAGAGTTACCATGTGGAAACAACAGGGATGTCTAGAATCTGTGCACAGTTTTCACTGACATTAGTGTGATAAGGTATGTAGGGATGTGGAAGTGTTTAATACGACACCAAGCCAACCTTAAACCACAGCACTTTGAGCACTAACGGAAGTCTTTTAATCGGCATCATCATTCTAGATTAATTTTCCTTCTTTCTTTCCCAGAATTAATATCTAATTCCTTATTGAAAAACATGTTTTCACAAACAAATTTTTCTAATTCATAGTTTAATGCATTGTGTGATTTGCGAGGCTGAAATGGAAGCAATTATTGTCTCTGCTGTAAAAGAGGTGTGTATATACTGTACTTGTGTAAGATATTGTATATTCATTATGCCTGGTGGGTGTGTGTGTGGGGGGGGGGGGGAAGGATTTTGTCAGTCGCTAGGGACAACGTAGAAACTCCGGTTGTTGAACTGGCTGGGATTTAATACAGATTGAACTGAAACATTCTATTTATTTGGAATAGATAGTATCTTAACAACGTTAACGTAAGAAGTGTTGGACAATGAAGGATCATCCAAGAACTGTCTGATGTGGTTGGTGGTGATTATATATTTTCTATTTAGTTTTTCCTTGAGCTTTTTTTCTTTCCCCTCTACTGAATAAAACTGAATGAGCAAACGGAACAATGCAGTCGTTCAGTGACGTGATATGTACATACATGGTTAGCAATTAGTTATGGGGGGGGGGGATGGAATAGTTTCAGTGAATGCATTTCAAATTTAAGTGGGAAAACTTGAAGATGTTTGTGATTTGTTTTATTGGTTTTTTATTTCTTGTTTTCACTGATGTGACATCAGAGCTGTAACCTCCTTCAGGTGAAGATGTCTCATGAAGAATACAAGGGGAGTCTGTTGGTACACTTTATTGTGTTAAAGCACAGTCCCGCGCATGAAGGGTGTGGTTCTGCCCAGAGATTCAACAGGTTATGCAACCTCAGCACTGTAGGACAGAACGCACGCACACACACACGCATACACACATGCACTATGACCCTACGTGCGTGCACACACAGACAAATCTAAATGCGTCCCTTAACTTCCGAATACATAACTTAAATATTAAATATTTGAGGATATATATATATATATATACTGTATATGTTTTATTATACAGCCTTTATTCATCATTTTGTATTAATGTATTCATACATTGTAGACTAAATCCTCTAAACAGCCGAAGCACATGTCCCTTTGATACAACACATACATATTAACACAAAATATATGTCCATCGTCTGCGTCCGCTTGGATAACTTGAGTTGCTGTGCAGTCATTTCACTAACATCAATAAGGATCCATGTTGTCTTGTGACCAGTGGATGGTTTTCAAAATGACAATGGTTGTACAGATATTGAGATGATGTTCATGGCTTGTTATGTATGGACACCGTCACCATCACCAACACCAACAGGGGGCGCAATGAGACAAGTGAAGCAATGGGAAAAGTAAGGTCCCTGCACAATCTCTCAAACAGCAGTATGAAAGTGAATGGGGAGGAATAGGATCTGGGCGCTGTATGCATAGAGGGGTGTTGTTTGTCAGTTGTCACTCACCACCATGCCCACTGAGGGAGGGGAAAGAAAACAGAAAAAAAAGCACAATTCAAAAACTTGTTATGCATTCTGGGCCTTGGGTGATTTTGATCAGAAGTGGAGCAACCTAACATGCAGATTAAACATCAGCAGCACCGATCAACACCAGCGTTGATGTGTCGCGTCACAGTTCAGTCCTACCATTTAGTTTACAGCTCAAAATAACACAGTTTGGGGTGCAGTTATACTCTTTAAAGGGACTCTATTGATCACACGCTGGTGGTTTGTGTGTGATCAATAGCATGATTGTATGCCTTTGCACAGCGTTCTGTCTCCTTAATTAATTTGTATTTATTAGTGCTGTTAGTCCATTCGGGGCATTAACCAAAGGTTTTTATCCAGCGTGTCTGGTGAGTACAATTTCAGGTATTAGCGGAATTAGGCGGAAAAGCCTTTCCAGGTCCAGGTTTTCAACGTGTAGCTGCACCCCGGCTCTGAGCCTGACTCCATCTTAAAGGTGTAACTGCACCCCAGCTCTGAGCCTGACTCCATCTTAAAGGTGTACCTGCACCCCGGCTCTGAGCCTGATTTCACCTTTAAAGTGCAACATCACCCCAGCTTTGAAAATGCTAAAACACAGTCAAGGAGCTGGGGGAGGGGAGGGGATGGGGGGGCATTAACATTTGAATTTAAAGACGCGCGATGTTGTAAACCGCCAAGTCCTAGGGTGATTTTTAACAGATATGACATGTAAAGCCATTTTCAGACCATAAAATATTTTATATATAAAAACAAATGTAGTCAATATTATCACCAGCATTTGCATGTTTCATCACAGTGCAGTCTTGTTTAGTTAACATCTCCAAAAATATATTTTAGGGTTTTGCAGTTGCATGTTAATAGAACTAGGTGAAAAAGCCTTTAATTTGGCTGTTGCCTGGAAACATCATCAGAACTCACTTACATGTGCTGACTCTATGTCTTACAGACAATTTTTGTCAATGCTAAATATTGGTCAGTGTCTTTGTTGATCAGTTATTTGGTAATTTTTATTTGAGTAGTGGGTACTGTAGGTAATTGTGTGTGTGTGTGCGTGCGTGCGTGCATACATATACTGTACAGCTGTCGGTATCGGTAGGTAGGTACTGTATATATGCATGCACGCTGCTCAACCTTGTATGTCTTTGCTGCTGCTTGGCCAGGTCTCCTGCTGAAAAGGAGATGTTAATCTCAACGAGACTTCAGCTGGCTCAATGAAGGTTAAATAAAGAAATGTAAGAATAGATGAGGGCAGTTCACAGTGTAAACGTTGTGTCCTTCCCTATACAGTGAGGAGCAGGTATGGGACGATATGCACGTTGTGATTATCCTGGGCACAATAATTGCGTTTACGATATTATCCTGATAATCTAAATATGCATAAAAGTTTTAAAATGGCACTAAAACATACTGTAAGCATACCCTTATATTTATTTAAGACACATTGTATTGCATCATAGGACACATCTTTAAATAGATGTACCATGGAACAATCTAAATAAAATAAACAATAAATAAACCAAAAAAATCTAATTAGTAAACTAGCTGTTTTCAACTCATATTCACGCGTATGTATATCCACGCTCGTCAGGATAATAAAATTCAACACGATAAAAGCATCTTGTGTGTTTTGATCCCAGTATATGATCCCTGGGCCATGACAGATGCCGTTATCAAGCATCAACTAAGCATCTTATATACATCTTTTGAATACATAGCCTCACAGGTGCAACAGTGTGAAAGAGAACCCCCACCGACCACATTAAGAATATTCTTTTGACAATATATACAGTGTGTGTATATGTGTATATAATATATACAGACATACACAATGTATATACTGTATAGAGATGTATACTGTGTGTGTGTGTGTGTGTTTGTGTATATAATATATACAGACATACACAATGTATATACTGTATAGAGATGTATACTGTGTGTGTGTGTGTGTGTTTGTGTATATAATATATACAGACATACACAATGTATATACTGTATAGAGATGTATACTGTGTGTGTGTGTGTGTATAATATATACAGACATACACAATGTATATACTGTATAGAGATGTATACTGTGTGTGTTTGTGTGTGTATATATATATATACGCGCACACACACACTATATATATATACTGTATATACTGTGTATAGATATAGAGATATTAAAAAGTCAGCAGCAGGAAATATCTGAAAAATATGGGGAAACTCATATTTCAGTATTCCCTGAACATCCATGCTAAATATACAGTGCATGTGCATATGCATACACGCCCCCATTCACGTGTCATGACGTGTCATGTTTCTATGTATAATAGCATACAGTGTATTCCGTTTTTGTGAGGCTTCGGTGCGTCGTTTAAGTGTATGTACAGTATGTTTGCATTTATGTGCGTAAAAAATAGAGATGGAGAGGGTGAGAGAGAGAGGGAGGGAGAGAGGGAGAGAGAGAGAGAGGGAGAGAGAGAGAGAGAGAGAGAGAGGCAGAACAAAGGGAGGAGCTCAGGTCTGTTGTGGTGGAGGGCAGTAGATGGCGCTGCTGTCCAGGAGCTTGGATGCATGGTACTTATGGAGAAGAGAAGAAGAGGTCTAGTGGGTTGGAGACGGCGGGGGTCTCCGACTGTGGCGGGAATGCAGACACACACACACACACACACACACACAGACACACAGGCACACAGGCACATACACACACACACGCACACACAAAAGGAGGGAGAGACAGGTTGATAGGAATGACGACAGGTTAGGGGTTGAGGGCTTATTGTAAGGGCTTCCCTAGGATAGTTTTTACACCCGGCCTGTTAGAAGGCTAGAGAATGATTTATGTAACTACGCTACATGGTGCTGGCTTAGCTAGTTTAGCAGTTTCATAACTATATTAATGTGTTAACGATCCTCTTAGCATAATCATTGTGTAGCCAATTACGGTATACCATTTTGGCATTTGAGTAAAGAAACTTTTACAAGCTTCTATGAATTGGCTACTGGTTAAAATAGCCCTGTTGTTAATCAGAAATGTTTATGTTTGTCTGAAAATTAGTATTGCCACAAGGTGAACCATAATATTATAACTAAGCCAACTTTTCTCCTGTTGTTTAAAGCCAAATTTAAATATCTTCCTTGTAACCATAAGGTAACGCTGTATTTTATGTCAGCAGTTCCTGTTTTTCCTCTGTGAAATTTCACCCCCCTATCGCCCACCTCTTTGCGCATGCGGGCCCACTCCAGAAACATACTCCTCTGACGCTCACAGGACACCACAGAAATGGGTGGAATGTCATGGACAACACACACGCGACATTGACATAAACGTGAACCCCGCCTGGACCCAGGCATCACCTTGTGTTTGTGTGGGAGTGATTGCGTGTGATTGTGTGTCTAGGCAGCGTACAAACGGTCAGTTCCTACGCTGAGTTTACTGCCGTTTCCCAACCCGAACGGATCGATAAGGGGACATGTCTCTCTGAACTGGGGGTGTGTTTGTTTATCCCATGCAGAGTCAGCTGAAGCAGATCTCTCCGGCGGGAGGCTGAGATCAAGGGGAGGTGGACGGGACATGCAGAACGTCTTCTCAGACAGTGGTTTTCAAACGCTCTGAGGTGTAGCGGGGGGCCGCAGACTATTAAACCACAGACGCATTCAAATTCGGCAAACTGAGGTGAACGTTCACGTTGAGCCTTCACACTTTAAAATGAGGAGGTTTTGTGTAAACATTCCAAAGTGTTAGATGTGTGTTCACCAAGAACTACCATTGTTCGTGGCAAACTCAAAGCACATGGAAAAATATGTACATGGTTACAATATGCGAACGTCCACCTTTGTTTGCCAATTTGCCAACACATCTCAGATTACATTAATAATTAATAATAATAATGTTTCTCATTATATTAACGTAATTGTTTGACCTCCCGACCCCCGGCTTTGTAAACCATGCCAACAATCTAAGACACGAGGCCCAGACATACCAGTAACGACAGTCCTCATTGGTCAGAGACAGAGATTCTGAAAGAGGAACCACAGCGGTTTGGGTGTGGCAGAGAGGGAGGTAGATAGAGATGGAGAGGAGGGGAGAGGAGAGGAGTGTACAAACACAAACAAAGGAGGTTACAGAGAAGGAGGAGGCCTACGTCACGTCAAAGTCACGTCTCTCACTCTGGGCGCCGTTCGATTGTCTGACGGCAAATTAACATTCCAGGAATAACACTTAAAAGATTAAATCGGATATGGTGCGGCAGTGGCGCACCCTCTGGCCATGATGTGCAACTGTAATGTTTTTGAAAGACAGACTTTAGGCAGGCATTAAGATTATTATGGATTATTTCCAGTGGTAATTCCACATAAACAATTTTTATTTGACCAGAAACAGGCTATATGCATCTTTATGTGGTGGACGGTGAGTGCGAGCCTCGTCCGTAACACGTGTCTTCTATAAGGAGAATGAAAAGCTGCTTCCGGAAATGTGCCTGCTCACGAAAACACATCTAAAGATGCTAGCTAGCTAACCAGCTAGGTCGCTCGCTCGTGTCCTCAGGGCAAGCCGAAAGGCAGATAAATGGAAAACATAATGTTAATATCATATCAGCACACACCTTAATTATCTACTCGGGTCTCCATGCAGGCAGTTTAATCGTTAGAATACAGCCAGGGATGTGATGTAGCCTACCGAGGGGCATTTGGGTGTTTGTGTTATGATCTTTAGGTTAATTCCCGCGCCGTGGTGGGTGCAGAAAGCGAAAGAAGCTACAGGCCAGAAGGTAAAACGTCACTGTGTGTTTTCATTTACACAGCATGTTCACCCACCGGCCTGGTTTATAACAGAACGAAGCTCTACTTTCAGCCTGTACATCTGAATTATAATTGTCCACAAATGTGTCCGTTTGTTTAACACATTCTACACCTCTGCTCATCTGCTGTCAACAGCTCTGTTTTAATTTTCCTTTTTTCGTCCCCCCCCAACCCCCTTCCCTCCCCCATACTTTTGTTGTTGTCTTCACATCGCCCGTAGCAACGATTGCACGTCACCATTTTACCCAGGCGGTGGTGCTGTGTCCCACCCCGAGGGAGGACCTACCTGGGCACGTTGGGCGGGGCGCGGTTTGGCCGCGAGGGCACGGTCGGGGGCGCAGCGCCATAAGGGTCCGGAGAGACCCCCGGGCGAGAGGGTACGGGGGGTCCCCCGGCCGGGGGAGGGCCGGGCGGAGGCCCCCGGGAGAGCGGCCGGTTTGGGGGCCCCGGGGGGGCCCGGCGGTTTGGGAGAGGGCTAGTGGCCGGAGACCTGGGGACACGGGAGGGGAGGGGCTTAAGTGAGCCAGTAGAGCAGACGTCAACTGCCGGGAATTAAGCCAGGAAGTAAACTAGGAAGTAAACTAGGAAGTTAACCAGGAAGTAAACTAGGAAGTTAACCAGGAAGTAAACCAAGACGTTAACCAGGAAGTAAATTAGGAAGTTAACCAAGAAGTTAACCCGGAAGTTAACCAGGAAGTTAACCAAGAAGTTAACCAAGAAGTTAACCAGGAAGTTAACCAGGAAGTTAACTAGGAAGTTAACCAGGAAGTAAACCAAGACGTTAACCAGGAAGTAAATTAGGAAGTTAACCAAGAAGTTAACCCGGAAGTTAACCAGGAAGTTAACCAGGAAGTTAACTAGGAAGTTAACCAACTCAAAAGCAACTACGCTCAAACTGTATAATCTCTCCATCCCTCCTCACCGTCCCCCGGAGCCCCCCCGCTGCACGCTCAGCCAGGAGTCGTCGACGGGCGGCGGCATCGCCGTGGTGATGGTGGTGGTGCTGATGTCTCCGATGATGTGGAGGGCCTCCCGCAGCGCGTGGTACATGCGCAGCATCTCGTCCCGATGGCGAGCCTGCTCCTGGGACTCCTCCATCAGTGTGCTTTGGTCGCCACAAGAGTACAGCTGGGCCAGCAACTCAGCGTTGATGAACTCCTTGGTCTGGATGGGGGGGGGGGGGGGGTGTT
>JAODUH010003389.1:0-11385 GCA_027564835.1 Typhlichthys subterraneus
GGCTTCTAACACACACACGTCTAACTTTGTTCATTAGAATCAGGTGTGTTGGAGCAGGGAGACATCTAACACATGCAAGGCTGCGGCTCTCCAGGACCAGGGTTCCCTACCCATAGGCTATGTTAAATAGGTGAGTGTTCATGTTTACAACGCCTTTCTGAAACTAGGCAGGATAAGAAACGGCGTATCATTGTGATACCCTTGATTAAGTACTCCCTCTAGCGGTTGACGAGGAACTGCTCAGTTGCTGCAAATAGGAGGAGATAACTAGTTTTGCTCAAAGATGTCAAATGACCTTTTTTTAAATGAGAGAAGAACGGTATGTGAGTGCTTTGAAGTGGTGTTGGACTTATTTTAAGCTTTAATATACCATTGTGCTAGTGTTACATCAAGAAGCACCGTGGATCCATGCACATCATGCAGTTTGTTCTTACCGCAGTGAAAACGCACATTTTAAAATGTGTTCTTCTTGCATGTGAATGTGTCCGAGTAGCAACTGAATTTACAAATCAGCGTCGTATTGATAGCTTTGCGGGCGAGGTTTAGGTTTGCCGACAATGAAAACAGACAGATGGATAATCCAATCAACTGCCAAGTACCATAGGCTATTTTTAGAAAGTTCCTGTCCTTTGCAAACAGTTTCGATGCACAGCTCTCCAGATGGACTTGTGAATAACAATACATCTGGCAGGTTACTTTCAATAGCGTGTAAATACGCAAAAATAAATCTGATGTTCTGAACGATCAAACGAATAAATATATTTTCCCATTGTGTTGAAAGCACCAATGATGCTTTGGTCTGTACTTGTTACAAAATAAACAAAAAATGTTAGCACACACACATATTTCACATCACCTTTTTGTAATGGTTCCAGAGACAGTGGGTTCAGAACGCCCACTCCGGTCTCTACAGCAACAGGTGGCTGAATAGGCTTGCAGCTCAGAGCCGCGTTGTGGCGATGGGTAACGACGTGCGGTGCACATTAGGTGACCACAGGACGTGGATGGGATGATGAGGGCTGATCCCAGAGAGTTGCACAGATGGATAAGGAGTCATGTGACCATGGCAGAAGGCCATGACGAGGCCGACTGACCATCGCTATTACACAGAACACATTATCCTATTCGTCTTGTGTTTGATAGCCAAAGTAAAGCAACCTCCAATAGAGTATATCTTAATTATACTGTATCTATCCTATTAATATGACTGTGACTATTATTATTATTACTATTATTATTATTATTATTACTATTATTATTATTATTATTAGTATATAATGCTTGCTTGTATCTGTATAAGAGGACATCATTAATTCATTTAATACTTTTATACTGTTTGTTATGGTGGATTTTTTTTCACAGAAACGCTGCCTGATTAAACGTGTTCAAGACATAACATGTGAAACACAGATGCACACAAAGAAATATGGCTGTAGGAGAGAGACCTACATGGGGGCTACAGGCGGAGGCATGCCAGCCAGCCACGCTCCGTTTCATACCAAAACAATATTTTTTGTAACCTTGTTTTCAAATGTGTGAAATTTTACACCAAAATGTTTAATTCTAACATATTTTAGACCCTTAAAACCTGCTCGCTGGGGCCATAGTTGCAGGAAATAGTTTTGGGGTACAGTTTAAAAGTCTGGCCAATGATTTGGCCTGATTTAATTTAAAGTCTCTACATTCTAAATTGTGTTTTTTGAGCTGTAAACTAAACAGTCCTGCACTGTGATGAAACAAATCATATACACTATATAAGGGCTGTAATGTACAGTATAACTGTGTTGGATATATTATATCAAGTGTAACTGCACACTACTAAAATGTTGTTTTTTTTTAATCTGTAAACTAGTGTGACGAGACACGTCAATGTTGGTGTCAAAATGTCTCTACACGTCATATCCATTAAATATCGCCCCGGTACCTGGCTGGTTTACAGTTGTACTTTCCATACACTAGTGCGTCATCAAATTTAAATCTTAATGTTAATGTTAATTTGGCCCCTCTCTCAGCCCCCCCACCTCACTCAACTCCTTGTTTGAGAATTTTTCAAAGTTGTGCAATGGCTGGAGTCAGGCTCAGAGCTGGATAAAGTTACACTAAATATTTCATACCAAACACAACAGCAACCACTTTCACCTCTTTTAACATATTGCCACTTCTTTAAGTGGTATCACAATTGGAGCACATCACCCCAACTACAAATGATTGTATATTAAAGATATGACTCTTTAAATGTATGTGGATATGAATAGCACTGCCATTAATCAATCCCTGCTGTAATGGGGTCAACTGTCAACTCTCACACTAAGGTTTTTATTAAGAATAAATTATAATTCCCTTTTTCCAAGCCATGTCATGCAACATGGTATTACAAGATGTTGCTTTTATTCAAATCTGCCTCCTGTTTCCTATTTCGACAGTCAATGGCTATATTCCAAAGCAATCTAATAATCAATACATTTTATAATGTACCTGTAGTATGTCCATGTTTGTATGTAAGGTCCACGTCAAATCTACCCGTTTGACATGATCCCATTCCAATACACTGTTTAATAGGATACTGTATTTTTTATTGTACAGTATAATATTAAATAATGTCTTGTTAATGTGACATTAATGACCCTGACTGACCATCTTATCAGAGTTCAGGTCTCTTGTCTTAGGTTCTCTGGTATTAATCCAAATCAATTACATGGCACTTGGTGTGATTGTGGATCGGACACATTTCATGTATAATTAATTACATTTATTAAATGTGGCCGTGTCCCAACCTGTCTGTCAATCATGCAAATACAGTAGGTGATGCACTGGGTCAAGCTACAGGGGCCAGCCTTCCAGTTTAAAAAATACATTAAATAAATATAAATAAATAAATAAATAACTTTCCAGTGAACTCAGTGCATTAACTCTCTTCCCATGAAAGAGTTTTGTATGTCAAGTAAGTGCTTCTATCCCAATTAGCGTATGCTGTGATCCCCCCCCCCACCCCCTTAAACCTTACAGAAGATTCACATCAATATAATACGTCTATTTTTAAATTCCTGAAAGTGTCTTTTAAACCGTGATGCTAAGTAAGCTTAAAGGACTTAAAGGAGCCAATTTTGGCTCTCCTCGGGAGTTTGAGGAGGTTGTTCCAGTCGTGCAAAGTCAAGGTCGATGCAAATGAGTCTCCATTCAAAATGTCTTCAGGTATCAGGTTGTACAAAAGAAATTAGAACGTAACGTCGGTTGAAGACAAGCTTCTCTTTCTCTCTCTCACACACACACACGCACACACGCACACACTCTACTCTATGCGATAGAATAGGACACAGGGAGTGCAACCCTGGTGGCCTTCAATGTGAAGTCTAAACACTGCATTCTTTTCCAGCCAGAAGGCAGTAAGAACTTGTGCACGGTCCAAAACAAAGCCTTGATGTAACAAAAGGAGCGAGGGGAACCGGGGAAAGCAGTGTGTTATTTGGCTTGACACCAAGTCTTAGGCCACATCCATACTGTCAGCCCATTAGTTGTAATGGTCCTTTTATTTAGCGATACGCTGCTAGCATCGTCAGCATAGAGAAACCAGTCAAACTGGTGGGTTTTGCTACTTTGACTTGACTTCGGTCCCGCCACTCGGTCTCTCTTTCCGGAGGGAGGGGTGGGGTTAAACAGTCGCTTTGCCTGTGAGCTAGTGCCTTTTACTTCGGTGGTATGACCACCAGAGGGACTCCTCTCCTGGGCCTCCACATCAGCACCTGGGCGTCGTTTGCGTTGGGCCTGCCCAGCGCGTTGGGCGGGATGGGCTCCTGGTAGTCCAGGATGTGCGGTTGCTCCTGGTGCGGCCGGCCCACCAGCGAGGCCCGCGAGCCGAGGGGCGTGGCCGGGTCCACAGCGATGTCCACCCACATCCGCCACCGCACCGTCTGCAGCACGATGCGCTCCTGCAGGGGGTCAGCGTCAGCACTGTCATTAGCATTGGTGTTTGCAGTAGTGTTAGCTTGGGCATTAGCGTTGGCATTAGCATCTGCGGTAATGTTAGTGTTAGCATAGTGTTAGCATTAGCATTTTCATTAGCATTTGCTTGATTGCTTGATTGATTGTCATTAGCATACACATTGTGCTGTATGCATAGATGGCCCAATGCTTATACTAATGAAGTGTTTTTACATTGTGGTCTACTACAGCAGTGTTTCACAAATGGAGTACTAGCATCCCTAGTGGTACTTGCAGGTTCTATAATGGGGATGTGATCATTTCTTATGAATAATGTTAACAGCTTACTTATATTTTCATCCTAAGCAAAAACTATGAAGCCAGTCTTCTTCCTTTTTCATTAAAAATACAGACCGTTTAATAACATATAGAATACATATATTTACACAATATTTAGAATATTGTGTAAATTAAAGCCACAATTAGCATTATAAAAATCTATTAAAAAGTTAATCGCAATTTATCACACTATTTACGATCTACGTAACAAATCACACCTGTTCATAAAACTATTACACAAATGTTTTTTATTTATGTGTTCTAACACTGCCTTTAACTGATCACTGATGACATATTTAGTAATCTGGATGCTCTGATTTATGTTTAGTCGATGCCAGAGAAATATGGCCATTGTACCGTAGGCTAAGCTCAACAGCTAGTTTCCACACTGAGTGATTATATCCTTGAAAAAACGTGTTATGCAAATATGTGTTCAAATGCACCCACCCTTCTAGGATCCGACGGGCTTTATTATTCCATACCACTAACCAGGGAAATGCCAGACTCACAGAATGTTCCACAACATTTGGGAAGTGGTTTAGTAAAACCCTTGCTGTCTTCCTTGCTTCCTCAAATTCATTTAAGCCCTAACAATGATGTTCAGGAGGGTGAAATATCTTAAACCGTAAATGGCTTAGATGTCCCATAGAGATATGAGATACAGTATCTACAGTACAGCTGGGTAAAGTCTAGTAGGCATATTTGCCCAAGGGATTTTGTGAAAGCACATTATAACACTCATGCTAAGTTATCTTCAGCACGTGTGTCAATAAATGTTGTTTAATTAAATACCGCGACAAAACATATTACCTTGAATGTTGTGTGAACTTTGGTAAGGAAGGTAAGAAAACTCTATACACACGCACACCCACACACACGCACACACACAGTTTTAGCCATATGTCCTCTGCAGAGGTAGACAAATGTAGGCTACAGCTTCCAATGTTACACCTATAGAACATTCCTTGAGGCTGTAGAATAAGATATAAACATACATAATGTTGATTATTGGCATGCTGACATATTCCCTATACGTCCCCCCTATACATTTTCCTAAGAAAACTGCGTTATTATTGATTATTTGCTATTGATTTGTTGATCTCTGACCTCCCTTGAAAAACTGCATTATATGCCTACTTAAAAGTTTTTTCCATTTCCATGTGTGGCTACCAGGCCTATGTCCAAAAGTTGATTTGAATTGCAATTGTTTTATATTTTTAGCAATATCAATGCTATTTTGTTTGGATGATTGACATCATAGTTAGCCTAAAACTTCTGAAATCCCCACCTTTGTAGGGAGAATGTGTTTGTCCTACCTTGGTGACAGAGTTCATTGCCACCAGCCAAGTGATGAAGCTCTGGTCCCTCGTAATGTGCGTTAACATGGGCGTGTTGCTGTTGCTAATGGGCACCGCCCATGTCACGCTGGGATAGAAGTTGTCGTTCATGCTGACAGTCAGGCGCGATGGCTTCGAGGTTGGGCCCGTCAGCGTCACGGTCTCCGTGGTGTTGCCGTACCAGGGGTAGCTCACGCCGTCCGAATCGCTGATGGCTTTGACCCGCCCTTCTCGAAGCTCCGGTAACTCCCAGCTAGACCTGGGCCAGGGCAATGCAGGTAAATATTTACTAGGCCTACTACATGCCCCGTAGAAGCGAGCGCGCATAGACACACACAATAAGTTAGAGCTAAAGCAATGGTGGCAGAACTCACATGCCAATGTCACCGTAGGTATTGTAGAACTCCATCTGGGTGCACGCTTGGATCCAACCAACAACCCAAGTCTCGTTGCGGGGCACCGGTGGCATTACAATTCCAGCGGACGCCCTGAAATAAGGTGTTTTGTAACGGAGCACTATGGGCGAGTTCTCTTCAATGATCGTCGGACACTGGTCAATGGAGGCCGACACCTCATATACCACAATGTTCTCCCGCCTGATACGCGGCTTGCAGGCGATGCTCTGAATGCAGCCCATCGTGCCGGCGAATAGCACAGTAAGCAAAACCAGAGAAGAAGAAGGACGCAAAAGATACCTGGCCAGAATGTACATCGGTCCCCCTCGGGTTCCACCCTTGCCTGAAGAGCAGCCAACTCCGTTAATTGCCCGTCATCCCTGGAGACAGACGTGTTAACGTGAAGCCTACAAAAGCATCCTGTATTTATTTTTTTTTGGAGGTGGTGGGGTGGGGGGGAGAAATGGGGGGAAGGGGGGGGCTGTAATAGCGCTACGACGGCGAAAACGCAGTGGAGATCTGGGGGAAGGTATCACAGTCTTCTGCAGCGTCCTTCCCCCGTTTTGTCTGCTTACTGACGCACTGCCCTTGGCGCTTGTCCCCGGAATCTGCAACACGGCCTTCCCCGGACTGCTGCTGCTGCTGCGGTGCCTGTGCCGTGCGCAGTCGGGCTGCTCCCAACTGATCCCTCCGCGAGTCCCCGCGTCCGGCCACACGTCCGTGCCCTTTGATCCTGGTGGTGGCGCGGTCTCGGCACTGTGTTGTCATGTCAAGAGGCGACGGGGCAACTGCCAGCAGGTACGTCAGCGCAAGGGGGGTGCAGGATGCCTTTGTTTGGTTGGCTCGCGGCTAGCCTACATTTGTGCGGCGCCCTAAATAGAGGAAAGGCGAGGCGCTAGTGATTTAGCCATATGACGCTATTGGCTGCGCGTATATACCTCTTTGACCTATTCACCAAAATCGCCCCAGACCGTGACTCACAAATGGACACCCAAACAGGTTCTGTGTGTTATTTGATGTTTTCTCACAATGCCCATCCGTTATTCAGATCAGTTTGAGATGAGTGACTGAATGGTGGCGCATCTCTGCATCATGAATGAAGGCAGCGAGGCGCGTAAACTTGCACAAAACAAAGCCGCAGCTGCATCTCTTGAGTAGGCTACTCGGACGTTGCGTCGATATTCCTCCTCCGCCGTAATAATACGGTACTTGGACCACGGAGCATCGTACGGGTCGGTCAATGTAGAGGTGATGCTGTTGAGAGACAGCCAGCGGCAACCGGTGACGGCAGGAGGGCGTCACCCGCCCGCTGCGTAAAAAAATAACAAGTGGAAAGGGAGTGACTTGCACACACGCAACACGCCTATCTTAAGTCCTATTGGCTAACCTCCTTTATAGCGGAAGTGATGCCAATGCTTATTCACTTCCCATTGACACGCATTCACCGGTTATTCAGTCTGTATACAAGGCAGTCCTGAATCCTTTCACTCGTACAGTTTAGAATTAGCGTTATCGTGCATGGTATATGGTTGTCGGTACCTTCTCTCAGAGGGTGTCAATCGCTTTGTACAGATTCGGATTGATGACGATGAAGCCGCAGGTTGTGTTCGTATTGGGCGGGCCTGGCGCGGGCAAAGGTACCCAGTGCTCCAGAATTGTGGAGGTAGGATAAATATATATTTTTAGAGGGCGATAATGATCAGGAATAGCAAATGCTAGATTGTATTGCCTGTGTGATCAGCCTGTATATGCGTGTGTGTTTGTAAAATGGTATTGTAATAACAACAATAATAATAATAATAAATAAATCCATTAATAAATAAAGAATAAATGCCTTCATCGTATTTACCGGTCATAGCGATTACATCTTTCAACTTCCGGGTGTCTTCTCAATTGAAATGCTACATTAGCGGTTAGCTATAGCTGGCAAGTAGTGCACGTCTCCCAAATCGCAGACGAATCGGGACAATGTATGTACCGGTTCCCTGTTAAACACAATTGGCGTAGCTGCCTTTGACGTGTGTGCAAAAATAAACAAGAATGTATATCGCGCATATTGTTAGTGGCGTGATCAGCCAGTCACAGCGATGCCCTATTGACATGGTGGTCTACGTTGCAGTCGTACACTGACTTATCCTGTTATGTAATAGTTCATGTGGGGAGTGTTCCGACATTGCGATCGATCGACTTTGAACTAACCCAGTTGGTCTTATCAGACATGTATCTGCTAAGGCTGGACATGGTTACGTCATTCACATCCTGCTCGTAGAGGATCAAGAATATTATTGCGTCACAAATGAATAACACTGACAACCAACCGGGCCAGTTCCCCGTGTGATTGATATGACATATCCGATGGCATTAGTTTTTACATTAGGCTCATGTAGGCCTACAGTAGCTGTAGGCTATACAGGAATGTATGAGGGCCCACGTAATGGCTATAGGCTTACGTGTTTATATGCGTCAGTCTGTGGGTAAAATTATCCATTAGAATTAAAGAGAATTATTTGAAGAGAATTTGAATGAGCACACTTGAAAATCATTGATAGCTCAGAGGTCTTCAACATCGGGTCCGGGCGTCCTCCAAATGATTTGATCCCAAACGTATTTTCTTCCAAAATGTAAATGTCAGAAAATAGACATAAATATAACCCATGATATAAATGTATAAATCTGCCAATAATTATTTTAATGGCGTAAGTGGCTTTACATTTAAACATGGCCGCCCTACACATTATTGTTGCCCCGGCAACTAAATATTTTATACCATGATGGTATAAAAATTGCACATTTTATATCATCCAAGGGGTCCTTGGTCTGAAGAACTTTGAAGACCTCTGATATAGCCCACAACAATAGTAGGATTTTGCTTTGCATGTGGTAGCAGAGTACTGAAATGTCTTCAAACAATATTTGAATAATGCCGAAAATATTTTTTATTTTATTTTTTTAGTTACCGTAGATATTAAGCAACGTGTAGCCTACACAACAAGGTATGTATGGCTTGTGTGATCAATTGTATTATATCAGTCTGAGGTTACACTTCTTTAATAGCCTACACGTGAGATATCCTAACGTTTGGCAGTTGGATCAGTTTTAAAACTGAACTAATTAAATCATCTATTAAAATGTTAAAGTTTATGACATCGCGATTTAAGTGTGACCAATAACGCGCACACATCACATGGCCAGAGGGGGCAGACCTGCTTTCAGTGGGACTCGCTGAGATCATTTTGATCTATCTAAGAAGGAGCTTTTGTGTGAGAGAGTAAAATATTCCGCACAGTAATTCACCGGCTCATGGGTGTTCCTGGTTTTTGCTGGGTGTGTCTGTCTAGCAGCTTACTGTGGCTATGCCAGCTAGCCTGAATAGCGACCATGCATACTTCATTCACTGAGCAAAGGCTTTGGCTGTGGGGTGGGGGTTAGTAACTCAACACTAAGCTATTCCTTCTAATAGCAGACCTGAAGAGCCATTAACAATCATTAAGTGTTATAGCTACCACTTCTCTTATTTCCCTCAGTTTAATTCAGTCACACTATTTTAATATACCCTTTTGTAGAGAACATTACAGTTTATTACGCTTACATTAAATGTTGTTTATTATTTAAAGATGGATGACCTAGAAATATTCAAGAAAATATTGGCTAATTATAATGTGTTGTTCAGTTTGGACAGTCATGGTGATTGAATACATGTGTTCAACTTCTCTCCCTCTTCCTCGCTAGCTACAGAAGTTCCGCTTCACTCACCTGTCGGCTGGGGACCTTCTGAGGGCAGAGCGAGCCAGGGAGGGCTCAGAGTTCGGCCAGCTTATCGACAGCTACATCAAGGAGGGCAGGATCGTCCCGGTTGAGATCACCATCAACCTGCTTAAGAAGGTCAGTCTTCAAGAGCAGGCACAAGCTCGTCTGCAAGAGCCGTGTGCGTGTCTAATGTCCGAGTGTGCGTGTGTGTGTACTGTATGTGTGTGTACTGTTTTTGTGCGTACGTGTGTGCATGCATTTGTGTACTGTATGCATGTGTGTGTACTTTATTTGTGTGTGTGTGTGTGTGTGTAATGGACCAGTGTGCTTTGCGAGACCATAATTAATATGTGGTTTCACACCTAACATCATAGTCTCACATGTGCACCACCCTCCGTTTGCTTACACAAACGCGCACACACACACATGCGTGGGCGCGCACACGCGCACACACACACACACACACAGGTGTGTGTTTGTTATGGGGACCCTCCTATTTTAAAGGTTTAGTCAGTCATTCTGGAGAAAGCTTGTTGATATTTGAACACTATTAAAACAAAAACACCTCTGCCTTCAATGCCATAGGGTGCTCCGCCCCACAAATTGGAAACTCGTTGTGAATGCTCAGACATTGATTGTGTGGTGCGGCCTGCACCACTTTGTTTTTGTTCCTATTTGTTAGGGATAGCTTACTATACTTTTTTTTAAACTGCTACAAACTGCAATAATCAGAATAGGCTTTATTGGCCATGTATGCAATGCACATACAAGTAATTTGTCTCTGATAATTCATTGCTCTCAGTGGACATTACATAAAACAATTGTAAAAACACAAAATTATATCCAATTTGTGGAAGTGCAAGTAAAATGAGTTGAGAGCAAGAACAATATCCAAAATATAGTGCAATAGTAATAAATAATAAATAATAAATAATGTATAATATATAGTTGATTACAATATAGCGCTGTGTTTATTTCAATCTTGTTTTTGTTCCAAAGAACACAATGCTTTTAGGGTGTCAAGGCAGTATGAATGTTGACTTGTTGAAAAAAACACTCAAAATATAAAACATTGCTGTCTCGATGTTCTGTCAGGCTATGGAAGAGACCATGAGCACAGATGAGAAAAGGTTTCGCTTCCTTATAGACGGCTTTCCCCGCAACGAGGACAACCTCCAGGGATGGATCAAGGTCATGGAGGGAAAGGCGGATGTCAAGTTTGTGCTTTTCTTCGACTGCAGCAATGAGGTGTGTCATGGGGAAACGGAGAGTTGTATCAAAGATGCTGGAATGCTAATAACAATAGCATTGTAAAGCATTTCAATGGAAGCAAAAATGGAAAGCTTGCAGTCTCTTAAGTGGGCGTGTCACCAGCTGTATTTTGCAGTGGAGTTAGGCTGATATAGGCAGCGCCCAGACAGCTAAATCTGCCTGAAAACAAAGAAAATGTACTTAAAGTTTGCTTGCGTTTGCTGCAGAAATACCGTTGTGGCATATATATTTATACATACATACATACACACATACATACATACATACACATACACTGTGTGTGTATATGTGTGTGTATATATATATATATATATATTTATTTATTTTATTGTGGCATCCCGCGGGGGACCTCGTGGTCGGGAGGACTCCCGACCACG
>JAODUH010003390.1:0-11385 GCA_027564835.1 Typhlichthys subterraneus
CTCTCTCTCTCTCTCTCTCTCTCTCTATGTGTCTCTCTCTGTCTCTCTCTCTCTCTCTCTCTCTCTCTCTCTCTCTCTCTCTCTCGCTCTCTCTCTGGGACCCTTAGCTTGTAAATGTTTCTCTCTCACTCTCTGATGTCAACCTATGATGTCATAGGTTCTCATGCACAAGGTAACATTTCCAGGTACATAGTAGCTGCATGCTCACAAGCAGGCACCTTTACAGCCATATGACAGTGTATACCAGCTGCTCTTATAAAGGTACCAGTTAGTCTCACTTATGTACAGCCACCAATATAATCAAGAGATGCAGCAGTTTCTCAGATTTTTACTGATCATTACAATGTTTTTATCTTTTACTTGTGTGATATATGTATTTTTAGATTTGGATTTTCTCAGTAGTATGATTTTTTTTTCTGCGGCTGTATATTATTATATACAATATACTGGGTGTGTATATATGTATGTATATATGTATGTGTGTATATACCTGCCATCAGTTAAAATTACTCTGATTAATCACCAATAAAGTTCAGCTGTTCTAGTAGGATTTTCCTGACAGTTTCTTAGTTGCATCTCAGAGCAAAAGCCATGGCCCGCAGAGAGCTTCCAAAGCATAAGAGGGATCTCATTGATGAAAGATATCAGTCATGAGAAGGGTCAGAAGAATTTCCAAAGCATTATATATACAATGGAACACAGTGAAGACAATCAAGTGGATAAAATATGACACAACAGAGACATTACCAAGAACTGGAAGTCCCTCCAAAATTGATGAAAAAACGAGAAGAAAACTGGCCAGGGAGGCTTCCAAGACATTAAAGAAACTGCAGGATTTTCTGGCAATACTGGCTGTGTGCTACATGTGACAACAATGTCCCGTATTCTTCATATGAATGGGCTATGGGGTAGGGTGGCAAGACGTAAGCCTTTTCTTACAAAGTTATGGTCTGATGAATCCAAGGTTGAACTTTATGGCCATAATTCCAAAAGGTATGTTTGGTGCAAAAACATCACTGCACATCACCCAAAGAACACCATACCGACAGTGACACAGTGAAGCATGGTGGTGGCAGCATCATGCTTTGGGACTGTTTTTCTTCAGCTGGAACCAGGGCCTTAATCAGGGTGGAGGGAATTATGAACAGTTCCAAATACCAGGCAATTTTGGCACAAAACCTTCAGGCGTACATTAGAAGATAAAGATAAAGAGGAAGTTCACCTTTCAGCACAACAACGACCCAAAGAACACATCCAAATCCACAAAAGCATGGCTTCACCAGAAGATGAACATTTTGGAATTACCCAGCCAGAGCCCAGACCTGAATCCAATTGAACATCTGTGGGGTGATCTGGAGGGCTGGGCACAGGCTGTCCTCGCAATCTGACAGATATGGAGCTTTTCCAAAGCAGAGTGGGCAAATATTGCCACGTCAAGATGTGCCATGCTAATAGACTCCTACACAAAAAGACTGAGTGCTGTAATAAAATCAAAAGGTTCTTCAACTTAAGGGTATGCACACTTATGCAACCAGGTTATTTATTTTTATTTTTCTGCACAAATTGGGGAGAATTGCGAGAATTGCCAGGTTTATGCAAATGTTTGTATACATTTTTTTAATAAATACAAACATTTGCATGAATCTAACATATCTTGTTTTTAAAACAACACTTGGAAAACATTTACGGTGGGGGGGGGGGGCTTTAAGTTAAATTTTGAATAGGTAAAAAAATTAGATTTATTAATTACATACAGCGCGTGATTAATCGTGTCTGACAGCCCTAGTATATAATTTAAATGTTTTACATTTATATCAGCAGAATGTAGCTTGTAGGCCTAACTGCAGTGGGTCAGGTTACTGGGTCTGGTTGCTAGGGCAGGTTACTAGGTCAAGTCACTGGGTCAGGTTGCTAGGTCAGGTTGCTAGGTCAGGTTGCTAGGTCAAGTCACTGGGTCAGGTTGCTAGGTCAGGTTGTTAGGACATGTTGTGGCTGCAGGTTGCTACGGCTGTAACAGTAGCAGGCTGATGAAGGTTCTGGTGTCACCCATATATAGACCACGTCCACCCACATATGGGTGGGAAGACCCCAGTATGACTGTAGAGGAGACCTCCTCCTCTGGTCCCAGTGACCTCCTCTGGGCCAGGCCTTCTCTCATCAGTGGCTGACCTCTGACCTTAATAACCCTTTTCTGTCTGAATGGACACAAACTCCACCTTTGGACTGTGGACACACAGAAGACAGATGTCTAGTCCTGCAGGAGGTCAATATAATGGGAACAGTGATACGTGACACAGCATGTCCACACCCTGGACTACTAAAAGGATCATATTGGCATCAGGCCATGAGATAAGCTCTGACCTCATTCCCTCATGAGCGCTTCAGTGGCCGGGCACGCACACACACACACACACACACACACACACACACACCCTGGACTATCTCTGTGAAGCTCTGACCTCATTCCCTCATGAGAGCTTCAGTGGTCCTTAGCGAGGCGAGGAATCCATTCTAACCAGTGATGTGTCACTCAGCCAGATGGTGAGATGTCGTCGCCGCAGTCCGTCCCGTTGCCATGACAATGGCCTGCGGCGGGTGCGCCTGGGCCCGCGCCGTTCGTTGCCGTGGACGATGGGCCGTCGTGACGGGGGAGGGAGAGGGGGAGAAATGCCCCCCACTAGAGTCAGGTCAGTGTGAGCGAGGGCGAGAGACACAGAGGCAGAGTGAAAGAGAACAGAGCAGTTATCTTGCATGTCTGTATGCTGGCCTGCAGCCTGCAGCCTCTAGCCACTAGGCACTAGGCACTAGCCTCTAGCCACTAGGCTCTAGCCTCTAGCCTTTAGCCACTAGCCTTTAGCCACTAGCCTTTAGCCACTAGCCTCTAGCCTCTAGCCACTAGCCTCTAGCCTTTAGCCTCTAGCCTCTAGCCTCTAGCCTTTAGCCACTAGCCTCTAACCACCAGCCACTAGTCTCTAGCCTTTAGCCACTAGCCTCTAGCCACTAGCCTCTAGCCTCTAGCCTCTAGCCACTAGCCACTAGCCACTAGCCTCTAACCACTAGCCACTAGTCTCTAGCCTTTAGCCACTAGCCTCTAGCCACTAGCCTCTAACCACTAGCCACTAGCCACTAGTCTCTAGCAACTAGCCTCTAGCCTCTAGCCACTAGCTTCTAGTCACTAGCCACTAGTCACTAGCCACTAGTCTCTAGCCAATAGTCTCTAGCCACTAGCTTCTAGTGTGTAGCCACTAGCCTCTAGCCACTAGCCACTAGCTTCTAGTCACTAGCCACTAGCCACTAGCATCTAGGCTGCAGCTTCTAGCCTGCAGCAACTAGCCACAATCACCTTTAGCCACTAGCCCGCAGCCTCTAGTTGCTAGCCTCTAGCCACTAGTCTCTAGCTTCTAGCCACTAGCCACTAGTCTCTAGCCTCTAGCCTGCAGCCTCTAGACACTAGCTCGCCTGCATTCAGCTGAAGGTGGATTATTTTTAAATGAACCAGCTACAGCTGCCTTCACCTGTGTTACCTTGGTTACGCATCTATCATGAGACACAGGTATGGGTCAGATGTCTTGCTCAAGGGTCCTGGGCATGCCTGGGACCACTTACTAGCGTGTGTGTGTGCGTGTGCGTGTGCATGCATGTTTATATGGTAGTGTTTATACTGCAGTAGTACTGTAGACAGAGGCGGTTGGCCGTTTCAGAAACAGCCTATGTAGGCTACAACATGGCTGACATGGTTGCTGTTGAATTACATCACTGGAGGGCATTAATGTTAAGCCTTTCCTGAAGTAGCCTTTGTCCTAAACAACTGACCTCTCTAATCTGTTAAACATTGTGTCTGCCATTGCATAAAAAGCAGATAAATTATGCTAGTTCTAATCGCAAAACCCGAGCAAAGCAGGCCTAATTACAAAACTAACTGAGAAATCTATATATAGACTGCAAAAAAGTCTACAAACACTGTCTCTGTGCTGTATCGAGCACTCTCTGATTTCCTGTATACGAATGTAGCAGTCAATGTCAATGATTGGCTGTTTATTACGGGGTCCGCCCTCATTGAGAAATCTGCAAAGAATCAAATAGAGAGCTGAAGACACTCCTGCATTATGGGACCTAAGTTCAAAAAAAGTATGTATGGTAGTCAACGACGAGAATAACATTATTTTTAGATGTTGTTTGCTTTGTGACACGAAGCACACGTTTGGCTGTCGACGTGTTTGTTTAAGCATAAGACTGAAAATAGTAGCGTTGCAGGCGGGACTGCGGCGATGAGTAGTGTTGCAGATGGAACTGCGGGCGATGAGTAGCGTTGCAGGCGGGACAGTGATGAAGAGTAGCGTTGCAGGCGTGACTGCGGTGATGAGTAGTGTTGCAGACGGAACTGCGGGCGATGAGTAGCGTTGCAGACGGGACTGCGGCAATGAGTAGCGTTGCAGGTGGGACAGTGATGAAGTGTAGCGTTGCAGGCGGGACTGCGGCGATGAGTAGCGTTGCAGGCGGGTCTGCGGGCGATGAGTAGCGTTGCAGGCGGGACAGTGATGAAGAGTAGCGTTGCAGGCGGGACTGCGGCGATGAGTAGCGTTGCAGGCGGGACAGTGATGAAGAGTAGCGTTGCAGACGGGACTGCGGCGATGAGTAGCGTTGCAGGTGGGACAGTGGTGAAGAGTAGCGTTGCAGGCGGGACTGTGGCGATAAATAGCGTTGCAGGTGGGACAGTGGTGAAGAGTAGCGTTGCAGGCGGGACAGTGGCGATGAGTAGCGTTGCAGGCGGGACAGTGATGAAGAGTAGCGTTGCAGGCGGGACAGTGGCGATGAGTAGCGTTGCAGGTGGGACAGTGGTGAAGAGTAGCGTTGCAGGCGGGACAGTGGTGAAGAGTAGCGTTGCAGGCGGGACTGCGGCGATGAGTAGCGTTGCAGGCGGGACAGTGGTGAAGAGTAGCTTTGCAGGCGGGACAGTGGTGAAGAGTAGCATTACAGACGGGACAGTGGTGAAGAGTAGCTTTGCAGGCGGGACTGTGGCGATGAGTAGCATTACAGACGGGACTGCCGTGAAGAGTAGCGGGCAATCGCTGGTACATGCATCCGAATGGAAATCAACGAACTGGCAATTGGTGCCAGGCCGGAAAGCCTCTTACACCTCCGCCCAGGAAGCGGAGAAGAGGTTATTGCACGTGTGGTGCATTTAGGTGGCCGATAACGTGGCAACGGCGATGTCTGGTGCTGAACCCTCGCCTGGAGGTGTGTTTTCTTATGGAAAAAGCTCTCATAAACTGCCATTGAAGCTGAGGGTCAGGGCGGGACTCAAAATGAGGCGTTTTGGCCTGTTATCCAATTACCGTTGATATTTTCACCATAGACACAGGGCGCACTTGAATATCTAATAGGATCCCATTGAAGCTCAGCTTCAATAGCAGCCTATGGGGCCGTGCTTCAGTTACGCTGTTCACAAAAGCAGATATCAGTATTGCTAAATTAATAACGGGTTAAACTTCGATAAGGGATATAGTGTAGATGCTGTAGACTTAGTAATAAATAAATAGCATTTTTGTTATGTAAACATCAAAATATCATATTTTGTATTCAATTGTAGGGGAAGTTGAGATTCCCTTGTTGTCATAAAGCAATCACCTCTGCTGTAGACAGTGGTAGTATGTCCATATGTAGTGTGTGTATACGGTAATATTTATAAGGCAGTAGTACTGTAAACTAGTAGTATTTCCATATGTAATAATGTATACATGGTAGTATATATACTGCAGTCGTACTGTAGACAGTGGTAGTATTTCCATATGTAGTGTATACATGGTAGCATTTGGTATAGCATTTTACATACGACTTCTGCTAGAGTAGGTTAGCATTAGCATTTTACATACATCTTCTATTAGCGTAGTTAGCATTAGCATTTTATATACATCTGCTAGCGTAGGTTAGCATTAGCATTTTATATACATCTTCTGCTAATGTAGGTTAGCATTAGCATTTTATATACATCTTCTGCTAGCGTAGGTTAGCATTATCATTTTACATACATCTGCTAGCGTAGGTTAGCATTATCATTTTACATACATCTTTTGCTAGCGTAGGTTAGCATTAGCATTTTACGTACATAAACCCCTCCCGCTCCTTCCAGGCTGCAGTTCCCTCAGTTGGCCTTACGGAGGCGGTGGGCTGCTCTAGGGCTGTCAGGGCCACGTCTCACCTTGCTCAGGCTCCGCCTCTCCATCCTCTATGTCCTCTCGCCGTCGCGTGCCCTCAACCCCCCCGTTAGGCCAGGCTGGCGGCCCGCAAGCCGGGTAGGTGGGTCTGTTGCTGTCTATCCATCTACAAAGCAGTGATGGATTAACCGTGTCTGTTTGTCTAGATGGACACCAGGCCATTGGTTACTACTGTCAGCAGGGCACTGCTGCAGCTAGCTGCACATTAGCTGCAGCACGCTCATTGTACAAGGCTAGCACCCGGTGTCACTGACTAATATGCAGTGACTTGTACGGCACAAGGCCTAAGTCGGACAGACAAGGCCTAGCTAACGCTGAGCTAGCAGAGCTTCTTAGTCGGACAGACAAGGCCTAGCTAACGCTAAAAGCTAGCAGAGCTTCATAGTCGGACAGACAAGGCCTAGCTAACGCTATGAGCTAGCAGAGCTTCTTAGTCGGACAGACAAGGCCTAGCTAACGCTAAGAGCTAGCAGAGCTTCTTAGTCGGACAGACAAGGCCTAGCTAACGCTAAGAGCTACCAGAGCTTCTTAGTCGGACAGACAAGGCCTAGCTAACGCTAAGAGCTAGCAGAGCTTCATAGACGGACAGACAAGGCCTAGCTAACGCTAAGAGCTAGCAGAGCTTCTTAGTCGGACAGACAAAGCCTAGCTAACGCTAAGAGCTAGCAGAGCTTCATAGACGGACAGACAAAGCCTAGCTAACGCTAAGAGCTTGCAGCATTTACAGTGGATGGCTGTAGCTAAGTCTTACTGATGAATCCAATCTTCAGATTTATAGTAATACTATAAGGGTGAATGTTATAATAACATAATAACACAATGGTTTATGTCATAATAACACAATGGTTTGTCATAATAACACAATGGTGTATGTAATAACATAACACAATGGTTTATGTCATAATAACATAATAACACAATGGTTTATGTCAGGAGCGATCAGGACAGAATGATACTTTGTGAATGTATCAAACCAACATTGCAACATGCTGGTGGGAACATTCGTGGGTGTGGGGAAAGTTCACACGACTAGCCTCACCCAGACCATCCTGATCTCGCGTGCTTCAGTTTAATTTCGCTGTGAGAATCAGCCTGGAAAGCCTCGGAATAATTTTGAATGTTTCAGAGTCGCAACTGAACTGAACTTTCCAATCAGCGTCATGGTTATAGCTATACGGGCCTGGTTTTCCAATCAGCGTCATGTTTATAGCTATACAGGCCTTGTTATCCAATCACCATCGTGTTCATAGCTATATGGGTGTGGTTTATGTGTGGCGACCATGGTGCCGAGAGCGAAAACGACTAGATGGTTCATCCAATCAACTGCCAAATATTTTTTTGAAAGTACAGCCATTCACAAACATTGGATGTACATTTCCCCAGATGGAATTGTGGCAACAATTCCTCTCGCATGTCAGGTTAGCACACGACAGCAGGATAACGTATCTCCAAACACACCTCACAGCTTTTAAGATCTTCTAGAAGACCTGGCTGTCATCTGACCTCTGACCTCAGGCCCCTGAACATGTCTGGATCATGACCAAGCATTCTGTGACACCAGAAGGGTCATCACAAGACCTTTGTAACATGATCAAAGCATTCTGGACCACATGGCTTATCATTAAACACAAGCATCTGGACGGCATGCTGTCGTTGGGACATACCAGATGCTGAGATATGATGAAATCCATGTACATGTTTCAAAATATTAAAATGTTCTCTCAAATTGTTAAGCTGACAATGGAAAAAGTGTTTTATTACATTCTATACAAATAGAAACGTATCTGAATATCAGTATCTTGGCTGGAGGCCATTGTGTGTGTGTGTGTGTGTGTGTGTGTGTGTGTGTGTGTGATGATACAATGAAAACAAATATATTTAAAATGGAAGCTGTTAATGTGTTAAATCATTGTGAGTCTCACACACACAACCATCTCTTACCATGAAATGTAACTTATAAAGTGTGTTTCCTTCTCTGTGCCGGTAGGTGGCGCTGTACAAGACCCTCCCCACAAGGTTGTTGTCCAGAGCGTGGGGGAGGCTCAACCAGTTGGAGCTTCCCGGCTGGCTCAGGAAGCCCATCTTCAGCCTCTACATCTGGACGTTTGGGGTCAACATGCAGGTGTGTGTGTGTGTGTGTGTGTTGTAGTTGTTTACAGATGTATGTAAATGGTTGTGGGGCATACTGGTACAAATAACCAGTAAAACCACCTACTAAACTTAAAACATTGTGAAACATTATCATATTATTTGATTAATTGCTTTTTGTTTTATCAACCAGCCCAGTTTAGGTTTATTTAAATTTAAATGTTTAATTTAAGTTAGTAAGTTAGTCACAAATTGATGAGATCCTACTATATAAAATATTATTTGATAATACAGGTGCATCTCAATAAACTAGAATATTGTGGAAGAGTGTTTCCAGTATTCTGTTGACATAGTGAAACTCGTCTATATCGTGGATTAATTACACACAAAGTGAAATAGTTCAAGCCTGTATTTGTTTATTCTTGATGATTACGGCTTACTGCTCATGAAAACCCCAAATTAAGTATGTCCATCTCCGAAAATTAGAATATGACATAAGACCAGTGAAAATACTAATTTAAATACAGACATGTCAGCCTTCTGAAAAGTATGTAGTTTGTGTACAATCACTCACTACTTGAGGGTCCTTTTGCATGAATTACTCTGTGCGGCGTGGCATGCATTGGTCAGCCTGTGGCACTGCTGAGGTGTAATGGAAGCCCAGGTTGCTTCGATAGCAGCCTTCAACTCGTGTGCATTGTTGGTCTTGTGTCTCTTATCTTCCTCTTGACCCAATACATGTTTTATGGGGTCCAGGTCAGGGGAGTTTGCTGGCCAATCAAGCACAGTAATCCCACGGTCATTAAACCAGGTATTACCACCTTTGGCAGTGTGGGCAGGTGTGGATCAACTAATAGACTGCATGTGTTGTATCTACCACTAGGAGGCAGCAGTGGATCAACTAATAGACTGCATGTGTTGTATCCACCACTAGGAGGCAGCAGTGGATCAACTAATAGACTGCATGTGTTGTATCTACCACTAGGAGGCAGCAGTGGATCAACTAATAGACTGCATGTATTGTATCTACCAATAGGAGGCAGCAGTGGATCAACTAATAGACTGCATGTGTTGTATCTACCACTAGGAGGCAGCAGTGGAGGATTTGTACCATTATCGTAATCTGGGCGAGTTTTTTAGGCGAAGACTGAAACCGCAGGCAAGACCGGTCTGTCTCTCGTCCTGCATGGTAAATACACGAAAGATGTAGTTTTTTCTTTGCCTCCACCAAGTATCTATCATTCTGTTGAGTGTGTTGTTCTTCTTCCCTCATCAGATCAGCCCTTCAGATGGTAAAATCCTCCACTTCGGGAAGGTGAAAAATGGGGAGATCGAGCAGGTTAAAGGTGTTACGTACCGCCTGGAAACGTTTCTCGGACCACCAACGTTTAATAAAAACACAGACACTATGCAAGGTTTGTGTCCCACTAGCTGTCGGTATGAGCTTATTTATCTGCTAGCTATCGACAGTAGTTTATCCACTACCTATCTAACAACGAAGGTCAAATGATTACAATCCCTCTCCACAGAACAGCCCCCATCATCCCAGAATTCCCTGGTCTGTTGCCCTGGTAACGAACTGTACCATGTGGTGGTATATCTGGCTCCTGGTGACTATCACTGTTTCCACTCCCCGACCAACTGGACGGTCGAACAGCGACGACACTTCCCAGGTGAGCTTGCCACGTAGCCATAGCAACAGTGTTTGCCTGGCCTGGAAATCCCATAATATGTGTTAAACATGAGAAGGCAAATGGCCATGTTGTGTGCAGCTAGCTGCTCCCTAAGCTAGCTCTACTTCTCCAGGGTCTCTGATGTCAGTCAACCCGGGCGTGGCTCGCTGGGTGAAGGAGTTATTCTGTCTTAACGAGCGGGTCGCTCTGATTGGCCGCTGGGCCCATGGCTTCTTCTCTCTCACAGCCGTTGGGGCGACTAATGTGGGCTCCATATGTGTGTACTTTGACCAGGTTAGTATGTACTATTACCATGTTAGTATGTACTATTACACAAACAGGTATATGCACAAATAAACTGTGTATACAACAGTGTGTATTTGTATACATACTTTACATACTGTAGGCAGGGAAAATAAAACCTGCTACCTAGTTAGCATACAGTAGTGATAGGTGTTGTCATGTCACAACAAGATAAATATCTATATTTCCTTCATGTATGGAGAGTAACCAGAGAGTAAACGGCACCACCTGGTGGAGAGGACAAGCGGCACATTTTAATCTGTAGAGATGGTCTCCGAGTGGTGATGCTAATTAGCTAGTAAGCAGTTGAGCAGCATTTGAATCTAGCAACATGTTTTCTGCTCATCTAATGTCTCTAGGATCTTCACACCAACGCTGCTCGCTACAGCAAGGGCACCTTCGATGAGCGCAGCTACGCAGTCACCAAGGGCAACGTCACCGGTGGGGGCGTGGCCTTGAGCAAGGGGGAGCCCGTGGGCGAATTCAACCTCGGATCAACGATTGTTCTCGTTTTTGAGGCGCCAAAACATTTTGAGTTTGATCTCCGGGCTGGACAGAGAATTCTCTTCGGGGAGCGACTGGGCAGCTTCTGATTGGGCAAAAAGATTCAGACTAAAACCTTAATGGGTTTTCTCAAAGAAATGATGTTTGTGGCCAAATCAAAGGAGGGATGGTGTGAGATGTGACTCCATGGATCTTTTTCTGTGAAAAGGAAGTGACATTTAGTTGCAGAATGAAAGACAAGAAGTGTTTTATGAATCTCTTAGGCAAGACAAGCTGGAGAGAACTTCAGGCAGATAAAACACAAAGGGACATTGATAGAAAGATGAGTGAACAACATATATTTAGTGGGAACATTGTTTACAAAGCTACAGAGGAGATCTGTAGCATTGATGATTCAAAATGTACATGTCACAATTATGTCCATTAGTTTACTGAAAAGTCAAGCTTTCTAGTGTTTAACATTATTAAACTTTAATTTAAACTAATCAAGTAATTCAGTGACAAATATTAACATTGAAAAGTTTACTACTCTGTAATTTATGAAGAAGAATAACTTTGTGTATGATAACCACAAAAGAAATTATATATATATATATATTTAT